>JAQHUG010000190.1:1057038-1080293 GCA_028555095.1 Dicrostonyx torquatus | reverse complement strand
GAAACAAAAGAAGAACCTCTTTTCCAATGCAATATATATTTAGACCCATATTTTGAAGTCAAGAAGCCTTTAAAATATCTATATTGGTCTATATTGGTTATATAGCATAGGCCATTGGGAAAATGTCATTCATACACAAATTAGTTCTACCTTTAGAAAGCAAAGCAAATTACAGAATTTATACCCAATGAATGTGATGAGCAGTCAAACTGAAGCCTGAGCTGAAATTTATGAAAAACTCTTATTCCCCACTAATAAA
The DNA here is from genome assembly GCA_028555095.1 of Dicrostonyx torquatus. Lineage (NCBI taxonomy): Eukaryota > Metazoa > Chordata > Mammalia > Rodentia > Cricetidae > Dicrostonyx > Dicrostonyx torquatus. Next base: position 1,080,034 of record JAQHUG010000190.1, on the reverse strand, counting down.
TCCTCCTTTTGATTAAATTATATGCTTTGGAAAATTCATCCAATTCTCTTCACATGTGCATGTATTATTGTGTATAGTCCAGCTAAACTGCAATGATTCATGTAGAGAGCAATGACAGTCACAGAAATCAGTCTCAAAGATGTGCTTCCAAAGCTCACAGTTAGGCATTTGAATAACCGGTAGTATGTTTGTACCAGTATTGCTATGGGTTGCTTTGTAATTGTGGTCCACTGCATTATATTCAAGTGAGTTTATCTCAAGCTTCAAATATAAAATTCCTCAAAGGATAGATTTCACAGAGGTGTCATAAGGAACTAAATATAGAGAGGATTATATATGCAACTCTAAAGTTCTTAGCATTTCCTTTGCTCCTGACCTGGATAGTACCTTTTAGTCATCATTTGCTGATCATCTCTGAACAAGGCTCTGAGCCTTTAAGAAATGAGTGAGCACAAGAGAGATGTAGATTCCACTTTGACAGAGGTATATTTTCATGCAAAGAAGCAGAGCATTGACACGCAAAGTCTTACAAAAGAAATTCTTAGCTCCTTTGCTATTAGTAGTCAATATTCTTTATTATTTCGGTGGATACGTCCATATAAATATAATCAATTCAAAAAGTGTAAAATCTGCAGCTTCCCACTGCCTATTCTAAATACACGGATGTTTACTGGGAGGAGTAGATTTTTGGGTCTGGCAAATATCACTGCAGAATGGTTTTTTTAATGGCACCGGTTTACCAAAAAAAAATAAATACTAATTTTTTGGTTTTGGTTTTTTAAGACAGGATTTCTCCGTAGCTTTGGAGCCTGTCTTGGAACTAGTGCTTGTAGACCAGGCTGGCCTCAAACACACAGAGATCCACCTCCCTTTGCTTCCCGAGTGCTGGGATTAAAGGTGTGTGCCATCTCTGCCTGGCTTTATTCTTTTATTTTAAATTATGTCTCCATGAGTGAGCATAGCAGGGGTGTATGCACTAGTGCTGGTTCCTTCAGGGGCCTAAAGAGGGCATTGAAACCCCTAGAAGTGGAGCTACAGGTAGTTGTGAACTTCCCAGTGTGGGTGCTGGGAACTGATCTCTCATCCTCTGCGAGTGCAGTATGGACTTGTAACCACTGTACCATCTCTAACCCCTCAATATTGATTTTATGTGAAAGACACACAGTTGTCTAACGTTGGGTATGTAGGGATGAAAGAGTCTGGAAAATAACAGAATGCTGTTTGCCCGAATGCTGCTTGGAACTCACCAGAATCAATCTGAGCATCTCCAACCGTAATACCTTTGCCTATAAAGTGTTTGTTGCTTTTTGAAACGCCTTTATGCCTTTCCTTCTCAAGCATTTCAGATGATTTAAGTATAAGTGATTATTTAAATTTGAACTACATATTTAAAGTCAGCTAATTACCTCACCTGTCACTTAGCCAAGGACATCAAATCTGCTTAAATACTTCTGTGTCCCCATGCTTCACCTTCTTTCTGTGATCGTATGTGAGGGATTAAAAGCAATTCCTCTAGGGAATGATAAATCTCACCCTTCTCCTCTCCTTACAACTTTTACCAAACAACTGATGCTCCTCTTTCATGCCCCCACTTGCCTCTGTCTTCCAAATGATTCTCACTAGCTCACTCTGGTAATTCCTGGATTAGGAGATGCATACCATGAACATATTGAACATAACTTCTTATGGCTTCTACCCCATTTACCATAACCAATAACTAGAGGTCTTCTTTCATTTATAAAATCCTTTTCTTTGACTTCCATGTTGATGATATGTGTCACCAAATGCATCAAAGACACTGAAGCATTTCATATTGGTCACTTAGTCATCATGTCTGTTGCCAAATGTGTTTAGCATTAACTCCCTTCTTGAAAGGTCCTCTTTTACATCACACCAGTTTCATGCTTTCTTTTCCTTCATATATCCCTGCATCTTTACAAGTCTAAATGGGTGACTACTATTTTTGAGTTCCTTGATATTTAGGTCTCAAGAATAAGCCCAAGTCCTGGGCCTCTCATACCCAAACTCTGTCTGTGGAGCAACTCATATTCTGCTGAAATTTTCTCCTCTTTTCGGTGGGGGTGTTGAGACAGGGTCTCTCTTCATAGCCTTGGGTGTCCTAGAACTCACTAAGTATATCAGGCTGGCCTTAAATGCACAGACATATCCCTGCTTCTGCCCTAGAGTGCTGGCGTTAAAGGCGCGTGCCACCACGCTTGGCCCTTCGCTGAAATTTAGACAGTACCTATTGCTTAAGTACTCTAGCTACTACTGCTGTGGAATAATCTGTTTACTGTGAATATATATTACTTTGATTGGCTTACTAAAGAATTTGACTGACCTATAGCTAGGCAGGATAAAGTTGGGCAGGAGAACCAGACTAAGAGAATCTAGACTAAGAAGGGGGAGAAGTCTCAGGGTTGTGAGTGAGAAGCAAAGGAAGCAGAATGTTTATTAAATGAGGCAAGAGGCCATGAGTCATGTGATAATAGGTAAAGAAATAAAAATTGTTTAACTTAAAATGTAAGAATTAGTTAATAACAAGCCCAAGCTATTGGCCAAGTATTTATAAATAATAATGTCTCTAAATGATTATTTGGGAGTGGCTGCCAAAACACAGAAAAACTCCACTTATAATCTACACCTCCATCTTACTTTCTGCAGATTCACTTGGCTGCCTACCCACCTGACAAATGTCAACTTATCTGTCCCGTAGACACCTTCAAATTTATTTGTTCAAAAAGAAAATTTTTATTGTTCCTTTATCCCCCAATTCATCTATTTCTTTTTTCCTGTTTATGTAGTTTCTTAAGATTAATATCTAGAAGCAATCTTTGCTCGATATCTTAACCTTAGGTGGTGATTATAATTAAGAGCTGTTGATTCTATAGCCAAGACATAATCTAATATTGGTACACTTTTCATCTTTACTGTAATCTTAATATCCTACTTAACCATCACCACCAAAAAGCAAAAGTTTTATGATTTCTGCACAAATTTTTGTTTTTTAAAGCTAGTATGGTTCTTCTATTAACTTTAAGAAGATCATGTTACATTTGGTCCCTGATCAGACCTTTTATATCCAACAATGGGTCAAACTGTAGCTCCTCACTATAACCTATTAGATGATTGTTGTCTTTTCTTTCTAGCTCTCTCCGTTGGTCCTTTCTCTGTAACTACTTTCTTTCTTTGTGTTATGGCTGTCTTGTGACATTTCCTTACCTTCACATAAAGCCTCTACAGACAATGCAAGTTCAAGTAATTCAACCTTGCTCAAATTTAACTGTTTTTTTTTGTATATTTTCAAATGCTAAATAATATCTCAATATTGTGTCATAAATAAATAGTGGGGGGGCAACATTTTATGTTAGTTTTACTGCTACATTCAGGAACCTAGAGCTAAACACATAAAAGTAGGTGCTCTTTTGATAAACATTTTTATGTTTATCCAATGTATATAACAATATGAATCTTGTTAAGTTTTTGATCCAAGGTATACCAAAAATCTCATATGTTAAAGGATTATTAACCAGTTGATGAATCCATTTATCAATGATGATGAATTCTAAGGTTTAGAACCTAATATTTTGTTGGCTAACTCTATGGTATTATTAGAGGCAATGAAAGTTTTCAGAAATAGGACCTAATAGGAGTCACTTAGGATGTGGTGTAACAGTGGGTAGGCTCCTTCTTTTTAAATCCTTGAATGAATGATGTGGGGGAGATTTTCTCCAATGTGCTCTGCTGCCACATTCTGCCTTACCACAGGACCAGAAACATGTAATGAACTGACCATGGGCTCAAATCTTTAGAACCACAAGGCTAAAGTAAACTGTATTTTTCCTTTAAGTTCTTTGCTCAAATATTAATTACATCACAAAAGGTGATATGTATAATGACTGCTATTGCCCTAAACTCCGCAACACAGTAGTTCTTATCCATATCTTTAACTATAACAGTATAGGACAAAAAGCTAATCCCCCAAATTGAGGTAAATTTTGCTTCTTTAAACAGAAGATAAGAATAGTGTATGAGTATACTAGTATTTTATTTAAACAATTAAAAATAGAGCCATAATGCATTAGCCCCCCTTCCTTCCCTCCCTTCCTTCCTTCTATCTATCCTTTCTTCTTTTGTTTTTTTCCTTTTGAAGGGCAATTCTAGGGATTGAATGTAGGGTATCCTGTACCCTATTCTAGGGCAGGACTCTACCACCGAGCTACAACCTCAGTTCATTAGTTTTCTTATGTGTGCTAATGCATGCTCTGATAGATCTGTTCAAATACCTTGTAATGAGTATCACAGTAAAATGTGGTGCTTACAAAGATTCTCCAGATTGTACCTGTATGCATGTAATTATCTTTTTCTTTGTAAAAAACAATTTAAGATATAAGACTATATATTATCAGACAAAACTGTAACTTTCCTCTTCTTTCAAACAAAATCCTCCAGGGAGTATAACTATCCATGCTTAAATTCTGTGACTATCCTAATATGACAATGTTCAGGGAAAAGATCTCTGATTCTCCAAGCATGGGTTCAGAATGTGTTTCATGAAAGGAAGCTCGGCTTTACTAGACCACAAATTTTAGAGAGTTCCTGAAGAAAGAGTGGCTCCTGTGCGGAGGGGTAATGTACATGCAAAACCACATTGCCTCTCTCCTCCCCTATGCCTATTAACATCAGATGCACTATGTGAGAGTTTATGCCCAGTAGAAAGTTATTATGTGATTTAATATGTCAATCACAATAGAGAACTACCCGCAATTCATTCCTTAGTAGCTAAACTCTTCCTTCTTTTGACACTCATAAATGATGCATTCATGACTCTGCCACTTCTCAAATATCTTACTTTAAGTATGATACATGAACGCTGAATGACTACCAACATAAATATGATAGCACCATTTTTCCCTACAATGTCTACATTCCTACACAGAGTTCCCATAGGAGAAAGCATCTAGCCATTCTTCAGCATTCACAAAATTTTTCTCCATCGAAATGCACAAGAACAATCAAAACTATTTTTTTAAATCATGGCTTTGCTTGCTGTTCCTTCTTATGCTTTTATACCTGGTTAGAATAGGATCTGTATAAAAATAAGATCATGTTTTATTTATTACTAAATGCTTTATGTCTGGGGCAATGCCCAGAACACTGTATTCTACATTTCATTGAAGAGCATAATAAATATCTGTACCATCTGTGTTTAATGTGGATGTCATGATGGCTTCTCTTAAAATTATTTGCTTAATTATTTGGATACATCCTTCGGCTTGAGCAGTGAAAAAATCGTATTAATATCCAGAATCACTTGGCATTCTACTTGATGGATGCTCCTCTTTTGCATTTTTCATATTATTTTGTGATATGGAGCTGAATAACAGTCATGTATGTATAATTAGTAAAATATGCAAATATTTTTGCCATTATATTTCAGTTTAGAAATCAAAATGAAAAATTATTATACCTAACAAGTTTAATAGTCTAACTTTCTTCAAACGCCTATCACTGTCATGGTCCTTGCTGAGAAAATTAATTGTTTATCAACTCTGACTTCTTGATCCATTCATCAAGTATTTTAGTAGACATACAGCTATCAGTAAGAAGGGATCTTCTTTTTGAGAATACGTAGTCCAATCGGAAGCAATAAGAAACAATGTTGGAATTGGTTTTCTTTAGTAGAACATTGTTTCTAGATTAATGGATTGCAACTGCAGTTCCCATGGAATTTCTTTGTTGGAAATCATCCTCAAGTGATTGGATCTCCTTTTCTGGACTACCCTGACTTCCCTTTGAGTTGTGTGGAGAAGGTATGTGAGAGAGCTGTGGTGGGAACATGTCTATATTTTTGTGGAGATAGTTTATGTACAAGGTTAAAAAAAAAAAGAGTTGACTTTCCCAACGCTGAACAGTTCTTCAAGGGATGAAGTATGCTTCTTGCCCTTCTAGTCTGATAGATGGAATGCAAAGCTGGTTGGCTGAGATTCAGTACAAGATTGATTGAGTTTACTTTATTAAGTAAGTGAGTCTCATAGGCTTCAGATCTCAGAGAGCTGGCTGTTGAGGAAGCCAGCAAGCATTCATCTTTGTTCCATTTTGTCTCTTTCTATATGAACGCCTGGTTATAGCTTGGATTTGCAATGTTGTCTATAGGCACATGTTTTGAATGCTCATTCACCAGTGGGCAGCTATGCTTTGAGAGGTTGTGAAGTCAATAGGTAGCAGGAATAGTCTGGTGAAGACAGGTCACTGGAGCCGACTTTTGAAGGTTTGGCCCTGGCTCTGGCTGTCTGGTTCTTGGTCTTCAGTGAAGCCAATGGCTGCTGATTAATGCTTATATTCTCAAAACTGAAGCCATTCCACCATGCCTTACCTTGGTATCATGGCATTTCTTAGAGATGGTGAGCCAAAATGGTTTCCTGTTCCAGTAAGCTGTTTTCATCAGGCATTTTGGTCACAAGGATATGAGAGCATCTAATCAAATGCTTTTATTTCTTACAATCATCTGGGAGTAACATTCACTGTTTGGGGAAGTAGATTCAGCTTCTCAGTTGGCCATTGTGTAAGCAATCTTCAAATATAGTTTTCCAAATAACCTGGACTTGGAAAAAGAAAGGCAATATTTGTTTTAGTTAGTCTCTTGTCTCTGTAATACAATTTCTAAGATCAATGTCTATGTGAGGGAAAAAAGATTTATTTGGGCCCATGGGTGACTCCTATTCTATGACAATTAATCATGGGTGTTACTGGATCTGGATGTAAGGCCTGTGGGCATGTCTGTGTAGAATATTCTTGATAAGAATATTTAATGTGTGTGCCTCCTTCCAGTGGCAGCCTGCTTTTCCTTGCTTGCCTTTGTTTTTACTGGCAGTTTCATCTTCCCCCTTGCCAATCTAGGAAACAGTTTCTTAGGGCTTCAAATACTGGCTAAAAATCAACAACTCCCCAGGAATCATACAGGCTTCTTGTGTGCCCAGCCTTATAGACTGAACAACTACCTAATTTGGGCCTTTCATTGATGGAAATCCACAGAGATATCCAGACTCTATTGTGTAAACTAACCCAATAAATAACCCCCCAAAAGCACTAACTAAAGCATATAGTAATGCAGAAAGATCATAGTAAAAAGGTGTGGGCCAAGGAAACCCACTTCGTGGCTGTTAAGTATCAGAACAACATACAGAAAGGATGGGCACAAGATTTACATTTAAACATCTAAGTCCAACATTAAGAACAACCTCCTGTTTTTAATGTCTAATAATGTCAAATTATGATAGCATCAATGAATTGATCCCTTGACCAGTTACTGCTGTAGGAGAAAGTCGAAAGAGTCTAAAGTGTCATGTTATATATATATACAAGCCACAACAATAATTAGGTGACATTCATATTTTTCGTCATCTGTGCTCTTTAGGGCAAATTCTTTAGGAAATAGCTATGCTATGGCCAGACTCATGAATTTTGTAGAACTCTAAATAAATTGGCTGTTTGTTTGTTTGAAACTGTGACTGGGCAAAGGTTCCTCTATTTTGTCTCAGCTGGAGCCATTTTGATTTAGCTTGAAAACTGATACCCATCCCCGCTTCTACCCCATGGTGAAGTCTTGTGTTCTAGAAACCTAACCTAACCTTGTTCTAGAAATTCAGAATCCAAAGTGCCCCAGGTATCTGTGTGGCTTTGGCTTCAGTGAAGCTGCTTGCCTGATTTACTCCCCCCTGCAACTACCAACCAGGATGTAGTTTTTCTGTGTTCTTTCCCATTAAAAGTTTCTTGTAGAATGCATTTGTGGCTGCTCCGTAAGAACAGTTTCCCTCCAAATAGGGATGAAAAGTTTTAATGTCTTTGCTGAATAGTGATAACATAAACTTTGGCTCTCTGAACTTCAGTTGATCTTGTGAAATTCTGTTGAATTTATTTATAAATTAAACAGTCTTGTACCTTTAGAAAAATTCACCTGACATTTTCCATATTCATCCTGGCAAAAAAATGCAACAATATTCCCTAAAAGTCATACTTTTTTTTCTTTCTGAATGAGAGATCTCCAAACTTAAAAATTTAAGCTTTAAATAAGTTAGAATAGAGTGAATACTAAATATATATAATTCATGTGTATGCTCAGAAGCTTGCCTGTAACTGATGTATTTATGACATGATGTGACAATTTGGACCCTGTGCCAATCAGATGATGAGGCATAGAGACAAAAAAGTGATTTAAGACAAGACTATCTATGCCAACACAAGGATATTAAAATATCTTTCCATATCCAAATGAACTATTTAGAATGTTAGAAGAAAAAAATCGTTTGTTTTTATACTTATCTTCTATCAAGTTCCAGAAAAATGATAAATTGCCAGGAAATGACTTTAAGATTGTGGAGTCTAGCCTCCAATGATATAGTATCTTGGCTGTGATTATTGTCCTCTGTTGATCAGAGTAAAATACTTCTAGATGCCAAGATGTGAATTAGGTGCTTCGGAAGACATGCACAATGCTTAGGCTTTCCAGAAGAGGCTCAGGCATGTGTGGGTAGATGTGATGCAGTGGTAGGTTTTCAAAGCACACCCCATAGTTCTGCTCTGTCTCCCAGTTTCCCTAAATGCCTTGTACACCAACTGAAGTGCAGTTAGCATGCCTCATGGATACATCCAGCATGTGGTATTCTGCAGACTGTAGTCCTGCCATGCTGGGAAAATCTTACTTATTTTAGGGTATCATTTCAGTATCATACTTTGTGTCAGGTCTAGGTAAAATAACAAGGTCATCCTTTTACCTGCTAAGCTTCTTAAAGACAATTCTGTAGCCTGGGTCTTCAGAAACAGAGAAGAAGATAATGTAACTAAGCAAGGGGAACATCCTTTCTGTATTACAGAGCTTCTGCTGGTGTGTGCTTAGCGTGGTCACAGGGGTCTGAATGTTTGGATAATCTGAGAGGTTTTCATTTATTGCTAGTTCTAGATATTTACATATTTGTTATCATGTCAAATTCTTCAAGTGTGCGAGTTCTTAGTGGGGAAGACTGATTGCATGCAGCATTTTCTATTTCTTACTTTGTCTTTTTCTACTCTCTCTCCTTTCCCCCTCTGAGTTTTATTTAATTCAAAAATTGTCTTTCCCTTTTTCTTCTTCTCTCCACCCTCCCTGCCTTTCTTTTCTTTTCCTCCTCTTCTTTCTGTGTAATATTTTAATACTCATGGAAATAGAAAGTTAAGTTCTAGCTGTAACGGGATATGTCGTTCCCAGTGTTGTGCTGGGGAAATAAATTGGTTTCTTAAGGTCAGTTTGAGCATTAAAGTTGTGCAAAATATAACTCATTAGTTATATTCAATCTGTACATGAAAAACATTATTTTAACACATATGTTAGCTGGTATTCTGTTTTAATTTTTCTTACACATAGTGCGATGATTTCAAGAATTCTTCTTCAACAAATGGTAACAGTCTATAGTAGTGGGAGAGAAATAAAATTTTGTTCTATGTTTTGAATTTCTCAACAACTTGACTGACTTTAGAGTCACCCAGGAAATATACCTCCTCAGTGTACCTATGAATGCACTTCTGAAGATGCTTATCTGAGGAGGGAACACCTACTTTGAATGTGGGGAATTCTATCCTGTGGACTGGGGCCACAGGCTACAAAGTTCTCATGTAAGAGGTTGGCCACAGTGATGAGTGCCTTATTCCAAAACTGTGGAAGCAGAGACAGAGAAGAACCCCTACCAATTTCTGACCAGTTCGTATAGCTCAACAGGTGAGCTCTGTCTCTACAATTAAAGCAGAGAGTGATGGAGGAAGACATTTGGTAGAGAACTTAGAGATGTACCTTTACACACATATGCACACATACTGATGTGGGAGTGTTCTCCTGTATTTTGTATTACTCTTATTGGTTGAATAAAGAGCTGCCTGGCTTATAGGATAGGTCAGCCCTTGGGTGGGCGGAGTAGACAGAATGGAAGTTCTGAGGAGAAGAAGGAAAGTGAGTCAGTCGCCATGAGGCCCCCGCTGCAGAAGGAAGTACCGTAGATCTATATCCGTCCGGTAAGTCACCCACCTTGTGGTGACATACAGACTTTTATAATGGGTTAGTTTATGAGGTGAGGGCTAGCCGGGAAAAGGCTAGAGATAACGGGCAAGGCAGTATTTAAATGAATCCAGTTTGTCATGTGGTTATTTCGGGTGCAGGCTACCAGCGGCGGCTGTGGAACATACAACCCGCACACCTCTCCCCTAATTACAACACACATACATCACACCCCAACACACATACCTTTAAAAGGGAGAGAGAAATTTAGCACTCATTACTCTCTAGTTCCTGACCGAAGACTCAATATGTCTAGTCCACTCACATGCCCTCCGCCATGCCTTCCCTTTTCTTTCCCTTATTGAAACCATGAACCAACATACACTCTTCTTCCCTCAGTAGCTGTTCTCATTTATCTTGTTATAGCCAAGAGAGAAGTAATTTATAGAGTCTGCCTCCTCTGACTTTGGCAACTTATCAGTATAAATGGGGAAATAGACATTGGCCAATAAAAAAAAGTTTCTGTAAGAGAGGGAATACTTTGGTGCCCAGTCTAATCTCAGCTCCTGATTTCTGTTGTGTCTGTCAGCGAAGTACTGGCTATGCAAGCAAGGGGACTCAAGATCATATTCTCAGCACCCAAGAAAGAAGCTGGCCACAGTGATGAGTACCTGTATCCCAGCACTGTGGAAGTAGAGACAGAGAAAGACCCCTAAATATTCCTGGCCAGCCAGTCTAGCTCAACTAGCAAGCTCGAGGTTCAGCGAGCAAGTCTTGTCTCTAAAATAAGGTAGAAAAGTGATGGAAGAAGACCCCTCATAAACATCTTCATAGAATTTACAAATGCCTTCACATGCACAGAAACCCCCAACACACACACACACACACACACACACACACACACACACAGACACACACAGTTCTTAGCAGGGTACTATGAATGGTCTCTGTAGAGCAGAGAGAGATGGGGACTGTATTTTGCCTGCCTTCTGATTGCTCAGCTTCAGCATCAGTTGTCTTGGGATCCACCCCTTCTTTTACTCGGCAGTAAATGCTTTCTGTACAAGGCTTCGTTGTCAGCCCTGGGGCCACCAACTGCAGTACACTGCTTGAGCAAGGTCGCAGGAGCAGAGGAATCCTCATAATACATATTTTCTGAATTTCAGATCTCGAACACCAACTATACTGATTGTCTGCCCTGGGGCTATATTCTGTAATGAAAGTTTTGGGAACAACAAACAACTTTTAAAAACACACCTGACTGACCAACACATGCATGTATTCCTCTGGTTTGTATATTTTATCTTATTATTATTTCCCTCCTTTGAATTATTTTTTTAGTTTTATTGAGACATGGTTTTCAATTAGGAATTTCATAATTTAAGATGCACCAGCCTGTGTTTTGACTTTACTTCGATTTTGTATATTTTTTGTTTTATATATTTTGTGTTAGATGAAAAGAAGAATTAGCAAGGGTCCATGTATGTCATCAAAGAATAAGCGAGTTATACTGGGATCCTCCATTCCACCCTGACCCAGTACCTAGCATACTCAACTCCCTCCTTGGGTGCTGCTGTGACTTGACCTGCTCAGTGATGGCAAATGGAGCATCAAGCCCCGAAGCCGAAGCCTCACAGTTCCCTGAGAACTTCCTCCTGGAGGACTGACTGTGGCACCTACTCTTATGGGCACCCTCACCTTCAGCAGTATGGGGCACAAGAAGATAACAGATTGAGGATGCTGGTCCCCACTGGCTGCCCTCCCAGGCCCTGACCGTGGGAGAAGACACAAAACAGAATCTTCACATGATCTACTCTTGGGCAGTCAACTCCTGGCCATTCAGCTACAGAATTTCTGAAAGAAGACCTGGATCACCTTCACCCCACATCAGCAGTTCTGTGAGATGGTCAGTTAAGGACCCCAAATCTCATCAAGTTCTAAACCCTTTGCTGTGATGGTCTCGTGACTGTCACCTCCTTCACTATAAGCTCTTAAGCCAGAACCTGGCTGCAGAGACCATTATTCCCACCTTTGAGTGGTTTTCAAGCCAGCTACAGGCAGTGCCCAAGCTATACCAAGCACCAGACCCACAAGGGGTGCAGTGGTTACAGAGAACACCAGTACTGGCCCTAGTATGGCATTGGCATTCTGGGCCATTGCCTGCTGACTCCCACAGGGTTGGCTGTGTGCCATCAGAAGCTGGGGAACTCTGGGAGAATTGAGCATGTTGTGATAAGGCCCTGCAGCTACTGGGAGACAAGAGACCCCCAGCCTTGCCCTAGCACCCTTTGTAGACTCTCATGTCTTGGCTAAGTTGACTTCTGGGTATGGAAAAATGCCAGTCAGAGGACATGGCAAGCAGCCAGGAGCTTACAGAAGCTTCTGGAAATCTCTAGAAGTAGTTCCACAGAGAATTTGCATCAAACTAAGGAGATTTTCTTCTTCTGAGTTGATCTCTAGTCAGGCTTTGGCTGGGGTCACCTTAGGATAACACAAGGATAAAATCTTGCCCTAATCTTCCGAGCACAGAATACAGCCAGGATCTCATCTTAATGTCAAACTTTCCAAGCACTGGCCCTCAAGAATCATTTGTGGATGAGGTCAAGGGCCAGAGTAGCCCTTCTGCTTCAGCACAGACAATGTGCTTCCTGGGAAGGGGGGTTGGTACTGGGCAAGCCTGCACCACACAAGGGCATGCTGGAACACTGTAAGTGCTCCAAAGTGTCATCCACCCTTTGTGAGCCTGTTGCAAGCAGTTATTAGGGACTCTTTCCACAGGAACCACACTTGACAGTTTAAAAGCTCTTTGACATACCTCCTCACTTCCTCCAAAAGACCACAGAGAAAGACACTCTGAGGATTTCCTCCAACAGCTTGGCCAAACAGACAGCTGCACCTCTGGCTGCTTGTGTTGCAAGCCCTACCTGCTCCTTTTATGATAAATCAAAGTTCCCGGAGTTTGTAATTCACTAGAAACCCCAGTGCAGGGAGGGAGTGGTTGAGAGACAACCTGAGCTACCAGGTAGGGGTCCTTTCCCCTGGCTCTCTCCGGATCTGAGTTTGATGCTCATGGAAGGAAGAGTTTGCTTCTTCACAGGGAACAAACTCCCTTCAGTCTCCCAGTAGCTGCGTACGTGGCTTCATCTGCAGCCCAATTTTCCAGACAGTAGCTCTAAAGTACAAAAGGCTCAAGAACTTGACCTTGAGGATCAGGTGAAATCTGATCTTAACGCAAGGTTTGGCTTTACTGCTGTGTTGTTAATAGCACTTGAGAGCGCCCCTTCCCTCACCATAAAGCATTCCGTTAGGGTCTGCTGGACAAAGAAAGGTTATTCAAACAAAACAACAATGAAGAAAACCAAAGCGTAAGCAAACCAATACGTCACCAGAAAAGAAGCTCTCTAAAACGGCAAGAGATGGTGCTCGTTTAAACAGCTTGCCGTGAGTGTGGTTTTGCACCTCCCTAGTTTTTTTAAAAAAAATTATTTTGAAAGTTTTCGGGTGTCAATGATGCAATATTTAACTTTGGAAAAAAATCACTTAGAATGATTACTCAGAACCCTAATGTCCTGACCCTTCAATCATATCCCAATACTTTACTATTTATCATAAATTCTATATGCTCTTTTTTAAAATGATTATGTAATGTTGTTGGGGGACTACTTGGCATTCTCGCTTAACATAAAAAATCTGCAAGCCAGTGGCTTAAGCATTCGGTCCCTGTCAGGATGTCACTAAATAATAGAGCCAGGACAAAGGGACACTTTCCGTTTGTTCTTTTGCATATTTAAAATTTATTAATCATTAATTTCTTTTTCTCACAGATATAACACGAGCACTCATATATTTGCTGTGAGAAAATTTTCTGACTTTGTCATTAGTGTTGACCATATGCCACATGGCCTTTGCTCATCATCATACCAATCTGCTCCATGTATAAATATGTCTGATAAGAGAGTTATGTCACCATAGTAAATTGTAGATGTTTAAATCATCTGGTTTCTAGAGTCACCGCAGACACAGACCGAGTCAGGGACATTTTGTTGAAGGTTTTGTCTTGGGCTTGACTATGATGTATCAGTATACCATTGGCAATCTTTCCAGACTAGGAATAGACCTAGGGTGCTGTAGCTGCTGAGTTTGATGGGTTTAGAAAGGACTGTGTCAGAGAAAAACCATCAAACCTTAAGAGCATTTGTTAGCTGAAACATGCCACTAAGAAGGCAGTCAGTGGTTTTTCTGACTGTGCCAGTATTGCAGCTGTCGCACATTCTCGAGGAGATTTAGGACACAGTGGTCTTGATGCAGTCTTGGCACTCAGCTGGAAGCAAATCACAAGAAAAACACGCGTGACCAAGGGTTGTGACCCTTCACAGCGAGAGGGCGAAAGCGCAGAGGTGTGGAGGGTCCTCTGCAAAGAAAACAGGTTTCAAATGTGGATATGGATAACTACATGCTTGGGAACGGGCACCCAGGCAGATACCAGCAAATCATAAGTTCGATCTTATGAATGTTGATTCTTTCACATTTAGATTTATACAAAGTCTGTAGTAAAATTGTGACTGTCGTATTGAAGTGGTTCTGGAGCAGAAATAACTCAAGACTAGTGTTTTGTAAATTTTGCTTAGTTCCTCACATATTAAGGACTCTAGATTGAGCTATTTTATGTCTTGTTGCCAATTATTAGATTAGGAAAACAGTTTCATGTTTGCCTGCTTTCCTCCCTGCCTCCCTCCCTCCCTCCCTTCATCCCTCCCTCCTTTCCTTCCTCCTTTCTTCCTACTCCTCTTCTTCATGGTTACCCAATATTAGGATGTTACAAAGACTAAAGATAAAAAGAAAAGAAAATTTAAAATAACAGCTAACCCCAAGTGTGTTATTATCCTTAAGAAAAATTCTGAAGAGAAAAACATCTTACTATTGTGTTTATCAAAAAAAATCAAAATAAAATTAATCAGAAATGGATATGTTTTTCTCAATAAAGATTAATACCAAAATCAAGTGAATGGTGTGGAGAAAATGACAGGTATATTATTAATATACTTACTTGAGAGATAAATGGAAACAGTATAACTCTTTTTTCTTTTTAGTTGTTTGTTTTGTTTTGTTTTGTTTGAGACAAGATTTCACTATATAGACCAGACAAACCCCAGGCTTGCAATTCCTGTACCTTCTAAGCACTGGGGTTGTATGTGGTGTGAGCCCATAGTAGAGGGCCATTTGTTTGCTTCCCAGCCACCTAGACTCCCGAAACAACCACAAAGAAATTGTATTAATTAAATCACTGCTTGGCTCATTAGCTCTAGCTTTTTATTGACTAACTCTTACATCTTAATTTAACCCATTTCTATTAATCTGTGTATCACCATGAGGCTGTGGCTTACTGGGTAAAGTTCTGGTATCTGTCTCCGGCGGGTCTACATGGCTTCTCCTTGCTCTGCCTTCTTTCTCCCAGCATTCAGTTTAGTTTTTCATGCCTACCTATATTCTGCCCTGCACAGGCCTAACACTGTTTCTTTATTCAGCAATGGTATTCATAGCATACAGAGGGGAATCCCACATCATGAGCCATGCCAAGCTAGTAAAACAGTAAACTGTTTAAGCTGGGGAACCAATTAGCATTTTATGTTTCTATTTCAGTGACATGGGGCAGATTTTACATGTTAGAGTATAGACCGGGAGACACATGTATAGTTTAATGCTACTAAAATATTGATAAATACCATAACTCCTATAACTTATTGATTAGAAACAGTACAGGAAGTGATTCAATGGAAAGGCTTTGAACATCTTCAAACAGCTGGTTACAGCATTCTTGTCTATTAATGTTGTGCCCCTTGACCCTTTCCTTAGCCCTGACACCTTCTTGCAGGTGTTCTCCCAGCTATTGTGTGTGGAGTGCCCCAAACAACCCTCCCTTCATTGTTCCATGGACTTTTTCAGGAAGGCAGAAAATGCTTCCAGCTCCTTCAACTCTGTGTGCACTCCCATAGCCTGTGACCCCAGAAGCAGCTTTTGCTTTCTGGCTACCCACTTCACACCCCCCCACACCCCTACACACGTACACTCCCCCCCCCATTATCCTTTATGCTGGCTGACAGAATATAAGATTTCGGTGTAGGTTCTTTCTCACAATCCAGGTGCCTGAAATTTCACCAGGGCTGCGTTTCAATTTTCCTCTTACCCTTTGAGTCTCAGTGGGAAAAAGTAGTCTCATCCAAATATGAGAGACAGATTGTTTTTATGTGTGTGATTATAATACAACATAAATGTAACACATGCGTGTGCAAAATTAAAGCAAAATCAGAAAAGAATGTTAAACTCGGGTGAGTCTTCCACAGAGGAAACTCTCAGAGAACCGCTCAGGCTCTTCTTTGAAGTAGCACGTGTTCTCTGAGGCTCCAGACATGTTCCCGTCTCTCTGACTGACCTCCGCCTGACAGCTGCTGAGTCATGCTCATAATGCTCGGAGGAATGCTAATTGCTGATATAATCTCTACCGGATCCTGGGGAAATATCAGGGTAGTTCTTCTCACCTGTGACACACAGACATCTAAGGACGCAAGTGCAGCAATCGTGGGCATGTCGTAGACACCTCTTTGGGCAGGAATGTGGGTCTTCCTGACTTGTCCGTATAGAGGTTTCCGAGGCCTAGACTCGGTTATGCAGAGTGCTCAGGAAGATGCGCTCATGCAGGAGGAATCTATGCTAACGTCTGTTCTCATCAAGGTGAGAAAGTTGAAGCTTGGATAGGTTTATCACAAACATTAACAGTTTAGTAGAAGAGTAAAAGAAAAAGGAAAATATGGATTTTTACCACAGGGTGTAATAAGAATTTTAAACTTTTAAATAATCCTTCCTTCCTTCTTGTTGACATAAAAATACATTCATCCCTCCCCCTGCTTTGTCAGAATCTGCAACATGGACAAAATGCCACCCTAAAGGTACTGAGATTCTGTTCCCTGTGTTCATGTTTAACTCAAAGAGAATGGCTTCTTCTATCCTTGTCATCCTGAATTTTGTAACTTTCCTGAGGACATGCTAAATTCGGGAACAAAAGCATCTCCCTCCCCATGACAGCAGCACTTCAGGGGGACTGAAAATGCACCTCTCAAGGCTGAGTTATTATAAGAAAAACAGAAGAGGAAGGAGAAAGGTTTAGTTTCCCAGCGTGGACAACAGTTTGTCAGAATGAGAGACAGACACGTGAGACATGTACAGACTCGCTCTTCCATCCCGGGATGAGCAGCCTAAGTGCTCATCCGCCCTGGCCTCAAGTCATTGCCTGGAATGCAAAATGGCAGGGCTTTTCTGGAATACAATTCCAGTTGAGAAGCCAAGGAAAGGTGAGAGATTTGTAATGCACATTTGGCACCTTCAAGGTCTCGTTCTGTAACTGGAATGGAGACTATCTTGAAAAGCTGTCTAGAGAGAAAAGGAGCAATATGGTTGAAATTTCATTATGTTTTTTTTTTCCTTTGGCCCACATTGTATAATTGAAGATGTCCTCAAAACGGAGACAGAGGCCAGCTTTATGGAGGGGAGGAGGAGAAGCAGACAGACCGCAGAGGAGCAGCCAAAGCCTGTTGCCGTTTCTCGTGCAAATGCACTGTGTTCATTCTGAGAGTCTTTGCTGTCTGACTTCTTCATAGGGATCAATTGTCAGTCTTCCTTCCAGCACATATCTTCCTAAATTGTTCTGATCTTGGTGCTATTTTAAATTGTCTCTAGTTTAATAAGTAATTCGGATTCAGAAGTATTCATTGCTGTTATCCCTCCAGATAATCGAATCATTCTTCCTCAAGAAATCTCATTCATGTAAGTATACATACATATTCATAGAATTAAGAATATATGTTTGCACACACAGATATATTTTAATTCTCTATACACTTGTTATAAATTGCATTATTTATCTGGAAAGTTCAGACCATTTTTTTTTTCCAAAGTTATTTCCAACCTCTAAGTCTGAACTAAAATCCCCTATCTTCTCACTGGAAGTTCCCTGATGTTCTTTCCTTTGGCTTTTCAGTCAGGATCAGAACCCCGGATGTCTGCCCTATGTTATGACACAGGTTTAAAACCCTGATAGGGCCCACTTGATTTAATGTTCAACGCTTACTAACTTAAAATATAAGCAAGGGATGTTTTCAATTTGTGCTGGACCCACAGAATATACAGTTGGACCTTCCAGAACGCATGCTAACAAGTTTATTCCTCTGCTCCACACCATTATCTTAATATTATATTTGTGCCTCTACTTCCTCTTTCTCTCCCTCACACATACTAGGGAAGATGCTCTGGAAAGCAATAGACCTCATTTACTGTTCTTTTAGGAGTATCTGGAAGGGACAGTTGATAAAGATGTTGATGACAAGACCAGAATCCTTCTCAACTCATATCCTTATCAACCCCAACCTGACTACCTGCAAAAAAAATTAAAACAAACAAATTTCTGTCTGTTGAGACTAAGAGTTTTATGATTTGGGTATTTACATCCCAACAAAACTTACACTGAAATATCATCTTTAACGTTAGTTAAAGAAGTATGGCTTTGGGGAGGTAATGAGGTCACAAATGCTTGCAAATAGAGTTAGCAGCCTTACAAAGCTCAAGCTTGTTTGTCCCATTCACTGAAATGTGTACACTTGGAAAATGCCATCCATGAGAAATAGTTCCTCAACAGGTACTCAATTTGTTGGTGCCTGGATCTTGGCCTTCTCGGCCTTTAGATTTGTGAGCAATAAGTTTCTGTTGCTTAAAAGGACCCACAGTATTTTGTAATTGGCATCAGAACAGACTAATGGGCACAGTAAAATAGCTAAAAATTTGTGTGTGCTTATTATTAAGCACCACATCCTGCACAGAACAAGCAAATGTAGCCTAGAGTCCCCAACATGAGCAATAGCTAAGACAAAGACTTCATTTTCCAGCGAGGATTAGAGGGGGAAAATGTCTGAAGTCAGGCATGAAGGGACAGAACCAGGAGTCCACGCCATGGCAGGCTTTCATAAATCAGAGCCTATGTTACTAGGTAGAGAATTGTGAAAATTGGTACATTATTAAAAAATAATAAAATAAAAGATAAGACTTAAGAAAGTAAGAAAGTTGTTACTGGAAGCAAGACCAAAACAGTAATGTTATTCTTTCCTCTGCTCTTAACTCTCAGTTTATAAAATTTGTCTCTGTCACCCAGAGATTTAAGCTGTTATACCAGTTACCAATGAGAGAGAGAGAGAGAGAGAGAGAGAGAGAGAGAGAGAGACAGAGAGAGACAGAGAGAGAGAAAGAGGAAATTTAGTTTATGTGGACTTTTCACTGTCTGCCTGAATCTCCCAAATAATTTCTTCCTTTAGCAATAATAATTGTCATTTAATTGATTTTATTTGAGATTTTTTATTTTTTATTTTATGTGTAAGAGTGTTTGCCTGAATCTGTGTCTGTGCATCACACAGGTGTAGTACCTATGAAGGTCAGAAATAGGGTGTCAGATGCCCTTGAACTAGAGTTACAGATGGTTTGTGAACTGCTATTTGAGTACAGAAAACTGAACCCTCGTCCTCTTGGAGTGTCTTTAGTGCTCTGAGCTGCTGAGCCATATTCTCTCATTTCCACCCACTGTCATTTAATATTTTTTGAGCCACAGTTACACTATATCTCAACCCTTAGGCCCTTAAATCTTCAATGGAACTGCTTTTTTTCCTGCTTTCAAGAAGGAGACCATGAAAAAACCAAGGGTTTGCTTTTCTAGTTGAAGGAAAGGGCATTGATTCAGCCCGTGGCTACTCTTGCAACATCATTCCAAGTGATCTTTATCCTGTCTGTGAACATGAGTGTTTCTTTCTGCAGTGAGGTCTGAATCTGAGAACATAGATGTAGAATTGTTTTTCTCTCATGAACATTAATGTTCTTTGCTAATTGTGATACCTAAGTAACGCAGAAGACACATCGCTCTGGGTTTTGGTAGTCTATTTGATCTCCATTAAGCATATTTTTAACACTAATTCTTAACACTTACACATGCACACACCACACACACACACACAAATATACATGTGCTCCCACAGAGATACAAGCACATGCATAGATACATGTACATATGTCACACATATTATATGCAAAAATTGTTTCAGTTTTTTAGCATGTTGATGTTTTTCTTCATTAATAAGCAATAAAAGTGATATTCTACATATTTTAATCATTAAATGGCAAATAGTAAGAAACATCAATTCACCCATACATGATTAACTGAAAGGAATTGTGTCAGTAGTATAATTAACATAACTGGTAACATAACAACAAATAGCCCTGCAAAATTTCAGACAATTTGTACTTCCCTTTTAGACATTTTATCTATAGCGTTATTTAAATTGAAGTTATCTCCTGATCTTACTGGGAATTAGTTTGTACCTAAAGGCAAAATAAATCAATCGTATCAGGAGGAGCATTAGCAGTCACCTTTGCTAAGCCCAACTGTAGCATCAGGTTTCTTGTCGCCGTTGAAAGAGAACCCACACTCAATTTCCAATATCTGACCATCACACACACTCTGCAGGGAGCCCATAAAAGAAAGCAGAAGAGGCAATAGCCTTACTATTAGAAAAAAAATACAATTTTGATTGTGTGTGGAAGGCATCAATTGAAGTTAGTGCTGGGTATTGACTCAAGATGCCAGCCTCCCCCAGCATTCCAGCTGACATTTAATGTTCTGTCTTTGGAACGGGCACTTCCCCCTGTGGCAGTCCTTGCTGGGGATACAGAACTGAACAGGTGCTGTCCTTGGGGGGAGCATCTGGATTGGTTTCTTCAAATTAGAGGAGATAGTCTCCCGAGCAATGTGGAATTCTGTACAGTCAAAAGGAATGAGGTTTACATTTATTTTAACTAATTAATTTGATTCAACAAAAGGTTGCTTTTCAAAATCTTTTATGTTTCATTCCTCGGCTCCCCTTATATATTAGCCTTCTGTCCCAGATTTGTTCTCCTCACATTTGCTGCTTTGATTTTGGCTCGTCTTTGTCGTGCCCAGAGTAGCCTCACAGCAGGGCACCTGCCAGTTCGGTGGCATCATGCCTTCAGCACTCTCAGGCTGAGGGCATGATGCATTTCACCCTGTATGTAGGAAGTTTGGAAGCCCAGCAAGTGATGTTGAAAGGACCAAAGTTGTCAGGATGAGTTGAAGGTGTTCCAGATTTACTTCGAAAGCCTGCAGATTGTATTATTATACAAGTGCAAAGAAACAGGGCACCCTCACACAAAGGAAAAGCTGCTATTTGGACCAGTCATTATCTGACCGTATGCCAATAGTTTACATTTTATGTGGATGAGTTGCCATAGTTACATAGTGTTTGGGTTCAGCAGATTTGTTAAGTGGACAAATGAATAAATAAGGCTATTTTAGTTCCATATGTAAATGCATACTTTTATAGATAAAATCAAGATATAATCTTTCATCACTATAAAGAAAACTCAGCAAAGCCTGAACAACCAAGGGGAGCTGACCTGCCAGTTGCTTTCCATGTATCATTAAAAACACAACAAATGTTTGGTCAGGGACAGAACACACATGCAATGGTACTTTTCATGAGATTGTAATGGAGCTGAAAAAGTGCTATTATGCAACGAAACCATAACACAAGGCCTTGCTTATCAGCTTGTGCTTATGCTGAGACGAGCATTCTTAACTATGCAGCCATTCATATAAAAACTTATCACATGCAATTATATACAGATAGTTATAATAAATGACGATGGCTCTGGTCTGTTTATCTACTATATGATTTCTGTCATCATCTTAGAGTACTACAGGAAAACAGGACCTGGGGGGATAGTTCAGTGAGATAGCCCAGTCAGTATAGTCTTTACTATTCAAGCATGAAAATCTGAGGTCCATTCCCAGAACTTACTTTAAGAAGCCAAATCTGGTAGCATACACTTGATATTTTAGCACTAGGGATTCAGAGACAGGGGCATTCCTGGGACTCAGTGACCAGATACCCTAGTCAAGTTGGCAAACTGAAGGTCAGTGAGAAACCTTATCTCATAATATAAGGTGTGTGGTGACTGAAGAACAACACTTAAGCCTGACCTCTAGTCTCCATATGCACACATGCACATGACAACACACACATAGAAACATACTCAAAACCAGGCTGAGGGATGCTGGTGGCAGCCTTCTTCAGTCTGCCTTCACAGCTTTTTATTTAATTGTATCAGGAGGTCACCCCGAGTGACTGTCACAGACCGTCCAGCAATATGTATGCTCTTGGCTATTCACACATCGACAAATGGTTTCAAGAAGCGCATTCCATATTTAAACACCGATACCCATCCTCCTAAGGATCTTTTAACAGGCATCTCACTTAGAAGAGGGCTCCCAGAGACTCCATCTCCCGTTATTTGTTCCTCTGTCCACTCTCCTTTCAGGGAGTACAGGGAACTTGGGCCCTGCAGAACTGGTTCCTTCCGGGTTACATCCTGAATGCTTTAAAGCTTTTGCTTTACATTTCCCTGGCTCACACTTTCTGCTCTTGGGATGTGGAAGCAGTTCCGCACAAAGGCATGTGTGTTGAGCATCAGGACCTCCTGTCAAGAACCTGTATTAACTTGTCAAGGTACCTGAACCACCTAGAAACAAATCATAAGGCTGTAGTTAACCTTTGGGTGACTTCAACTTTTTTAAAATCAATTTCCTCGCTATAAGGTCAAAGACAGACCTCACTAGTAGACTAGCTCTAACTGAACCAGAGCTATCCAGTAAACTGCAATACTAGCTTTCTGTCCTCCAAACCCATGTACAACAATACATTTATATTGTTTTAATTATTTTAGTTTTACTTTTTTCTTTCCCTCATCTCTCTGTCTATCTGCTTTTATGTCTGTGTCTCTGTGCTTATTTCTCTGTCTCTATCTGCTTGTGTGTGTGTGTGTGTGTGTGAGAGAGAGAGAGAGAGAGAGAGAGAGAGAGAGAGA
>JAQHUG010000190.1:1010390-1050347 GCA_028555095.1 Dicrostonyx torquatus | reverse complement strand
ACATGTAGAAGAATGAAAATAGACCCATATCTATCACTGTGCACAAAACTCAAGTCCAAATGGATCAAAGACCTCAACATAAAGCCAGCTACAATGAATGTTATAGGAGACGAAGTACACTTGAACAGATTGACACAGGAGACCACTTCCTAAATATAACCCCAGCAGCACAAACAATTAATAAATGGGACCTCCTGAAACTGAAAAGCTTCTGTAAAGCAAAAGACATGATCAACAAGCCAAAACGACAGCCTACAGAATGGGAAAAGATCTTCACCATCCCCACATCAGACAGAGGGCTGATCTCCAAAATATACAAAGAACCCAAGAAATTGGTTAACAGAAGAACACATAATCCAATAAAAAAAAAAAAGGAACACAGACCTAAACAGGGAACTCCCAACAGTGGAGTTAGCAAATGGTCAGCTCAGGAAACCACCTGGGAATGGATTTAGCCACAGGAAATGAAGAACAAAATCCCTAGAAATCAGCAAAGAAAACTTTCCCTCCTTCAGACGGGCCTCCTTCAGAAACCTTATGAGGTGTGTGGGTGTGTGCCGGTGAGAGGATTGGTGTGTGCACAACTGTGACAGCACACCTACAGTTGATTCCTTTATCAAAGAGAGACACTGGAGCTCTCGCTTAGAGTGAGGCAAACAGGGCTGTGCGACAGGTCAGTACACTTCCAGTCTTGCAAACACAGCACAGAATTTATTAAAGCTCAATAGACCTGCAACTGACCTGTGCAGTTACTATAAAAAGGAAGACTCATTTGCATACCAGATGTGCAACTAAGGTTCTATGCCTTAGTTGTAGGCTTTGAATTGTACATACACATACGAGTGAAAGAGGACATTTGTCTAAGGGACATTTCCATCTCACCATTCTATCAGCCTGGACCGTACGTGCATGGAGTTCACAGAACAATGATTCACGAAAAAGTCCATATCCTCATCTTGAATTTGAGAATTTTTGGGAGTGAAGACTGCAGGTGTAATTCATCAGCCTTCTGATTTTGACATAAGGGGGCTGACCTTGTATTAACCCAGCAAGCCCCGTGAATCTGAAGTTTCTTAAAGGTGAAGGAGAAAGATAGAATACGAGAAGAGTCAGAGGCAGAATAAGAGACATAGAAGGGCACAGTTTGATCCTGCCATCTCTGAAGAAAAGAGGACTGTGAACTAAGGATGTAAGGTTGCTGACAAAAGCTGAAAAATGGAGTCTTTCCTCTGGAAGGAAGGACATCTCACCAACCCCTTGATTTTTGTCTCCTTCAGGCTTCTGATCTTAAGAGAACACATATTGTTTAAAGTATTACATTAATGGTAATTTTCTTTCTAGAAGAAATAGAAAACAAATGATTTTAAACATTGAAAAACTGAAGGGAGGCTTCGGTTTATTGTCTGAGAAGTCCCATTTGGTGGTTGGGTCACAGAGACACCCCCCCCCCAACACACACACAAACACACAGAAATCAGACTCTCCTGAGTCTCTTTTGACAAGCTGCATGTCATGCCATGAATTTCCTAAATAACAGTATTTTTAATGGTTATTTCTGTCCAAATGCTCTTTCCTACAGCCATTTGGTTCCTTGTTTTCTGTCTTTAACACTGTTTAGTTAAAAGTATAAAGAGAAGAGGAAAGAGGTGGGGAAAGGCAGATGTAGTGCTTGGATAGGAATAGTCCTGGTGCTGGAATACTTGTTCTGTGCTCTTCCAGAGGAACCGCAGTTCTTCCCAGTACTCGGGGCAGGCAGCTCATATTCGCCTGCTACTCTGTCTCCATGGGATCTGATGCCCTCTTCTAGCCTTTGTGGGAACCTGTGCACATGTGACACACACTCACACAGTCTCTCTCTCACACACACTCACAACACACTCATACACTCACACACATTTACACACTAACATACTCAGACACACACACACATACATACAGACTCACACTCCTGTACTCAATCACACAACACCCTCATACACTCACATACACCCATGCTCACACACACACTCCCACACACTCATACATACACACAAAAAGGAAATTTAAATATAAGATGGTAGCCTGCAGCTTTCTGCTCAGTTTGGAGGGAGAAAACAGAGATTATAGATAAATTTCCAAGTGATACTCTGCATAAATTCTGCCTTTGAACATGAGATTTGATGTAAGTAAAAAAAAAAAAAAGCACAATTCTCCATGAATACACAGTGTGTTTTCTCAATGCTTAAATAATTTCCATGATGGAAGGCTAAATCATAAGAGCTCACTCAACAAATCATTGCACCAATAATTCTTAAGTAAATGACTCACAGTTATTACTATCAGTACCATTTTTTAGCATAATACCTTGCAGAATTACTTGCCTCCACTAAGCAGACAGGGAAATTATAAAATCAGTCAGTGTGAGAATTCAAAGCTATACAAAGAAGTGTCAATTTTCCATGATGGGATGATCACATCTGCAGGTTTTAGAGGATAAAACATTAATGCCGGCTTCCTTCAGGGACTCTCCTGTATTTAGACCAGCTGGAAGGAGCTCAGAGCAAGAAAGCACATTTTAACATTAGCATAAGCAAAACAAATCTGTCAGAAAAATATTCTCTTATGAAAGGTCTCTGGGCCACCTATTGCTTTGAGACACGTTAGTGTCTTCAGTCACTACAGGAAGAGCATAAAACCAGTTAGATCCATCTTCAGCAAAGCACAGAAGTTAATAACAGAGCCAGAGTCAGCAATATCTCAGCTTACTACATCATTAGGCTAAAGGAAAAGGACTATTGGTGAGACTTACAGTAACTACCGTTGTATACTATTATCATGCATTATTAACATCACTAATAATTTTCTTGCCGTGTAACTGGTGACTATCCTCATGTTAAAAATATAATAAGCTTCACTATTCCCTACTGACCTCATCTGTAATGCTATTTCTTGAGGTTTATTAACCCCTTGTACTGCAATTACTACTTAAATCTTACTGAATCTTTATGGAAATTAATATCCTAATTTGGTTTGGGAGGTCCTTCTGTCTATGTGTTGCTTTTATTGGTTAATAAAGAAACTGTCTTAGGACTGTAGTAGGGTAGAGTAGATCTAGGCAGGGAAAACTAAACTGAATGCTGGAAGAAGGAAGGCGGAGTCAGAGAGAAGTCATGTAGCCCCCACCAGAGACAGATACAGATGGAACTTTAGCTGGTAAGCCACAGCCATGTGGCGATAAACAGATTAATAGAAATGGATTAAATTAAGATTAAGAGTTAGCTAATAAAAAGCTAGAGCTAATGGACTGAGCAGTGGTTTAATTAATACAGTTTCTGTGTGGTTATTTAGGTACTGAACAGCCATGAACAAACTAGCAGCCTTCCTACTACACTAATGAAAAGACTTGAGGATATTATTTTATATTTTTATAGTAATCATGTACATATATGTAAGTGAAGAAAACATTCCTATTTTAGATAAATTATGTAATGACGAGGAACCATGTTCCATAAACTTAAGTCAAAAATTACTTAGAATGGGGTAAACCTGTACTGTAATTTTATTCCATTCATAACTAGCTGTGTGACCTAGTGACAGTTATGTATAGCTTTTGAATATTGGCTTTGTCTGAAGGTTTAAGTGGCAAAGATTTTACATCCACAGACAAATTCTTTTTTATATATTTATTTATTTATTTATTTTATTTTTTTTTACAAGACTGGGTTTCTCTGTAGCTTTGGAGCCTATTTTGGAACTAGCTATTTTAGACCAGGATGGCTTTGAACTCACAGAGATCTGTATACCTCTTCTTCTTGAGTGCTGGGATTAAAGGCATGCACTACCACCATCCTGCACTTGGAATGGTGATGATAGTCTTTGCTTCTTTCTGAAGCTTCACAGGGCAGCCCCCATTGTCTACATATGTAAATATTCCCATCTTCCAAAGATCCCTCAACAGTTCATTAAGCTCTGAGCACTCAAAGTTCCAAAATCCTTCCACCATCTTCCCTCCACAAAAAAACAAAACCAAGAAACAAATAGGAGAAAAAACCATGATAGGGTCCATCACTGCAACATCCCACTCTCTGGTACCCATTTATGTTCTACTCTGTGCTTTTGTTGCTAAGATGAGCACTTGGCTAAAAGCAATTTAGGGGAACAAAAGGTTCATTTGGCTTACACATTCAGATCACCACCCATTCGTGAGAGAAGTAAGGGCAGGAATTCTAACAGAAGCAAATGGAGGAACCATGAAGAAATATTCCTTACAGACTTGCTCTCCATGTCTTGCTCAGCCTGCTTTCTTATGTAGCCTAGGGTCACCTGAGCAGGGGTAGTTCTACATATAGTGGGCTGGGTCTTTCCACATAGATCATTAATCAAGAATATGCCTACCAAAGTTGACAATAGGCCATTCTGATGGAGCCAATTTCTCAAATAAGGTTCTCTCTTCCAAGGGAATTTTTACCAAGTTGAAAAAGCAAACAAACCAAGGAGCACAAAATGCAACTTAGATATAATGTGGTGGTCACCAAAAAGCATCTTCCCTCTGGCCCTCTGGTTTCTCACCAGAGCTCTCTTATGGCCTGGAAGCTGTGGCCTTAGGATAGCTTGTTCTAACTCTTCTTTAGAGATTAGAGTCATCTTCATACAGCTGTTAGGCTTAAAGGGAAGTTTTCCAATGGTTTCTGTGACATTTTGCCTCCTTACACAAAAAGAAAGTTTAATAACCCATGTCTCCCTCTTGCCTTTGAATGTTGTGTGTGAGATCATGATTCTTGGGTTTGTCCCTTCTGTCTAGTGACCAAGAAAGTGACAGAAGTAGCAATGCCTGCTACTTCCAGGCGAACTGTTCAGTACTATATAAACCACTGATACTTCTGGACTCTTGGCATGATTCTGGTATTTTCAGCTGAATGCGGTGGTATTAGCAAGTCCAGAAATTTATTACTGTTCACATTGTTGGTTCAGTGTGGTTAAAATGCACTCAAAGAGATACTGGTTTTTTGATGAGTTCATGCATGG
The DNA here is from genome assembly GCA_028555095.1 of Dicrostonyx torquatus. Classification (NCBI taxonomy): domain Eukaryota; kingdom Metazoa; phylum Chordata; class Mammalia; order Rodentia; family Cricetidae; genus Dicrostonyx; species Dicrostonyx torquatus. The sequence goes on along the minus strand of JAQHUG010000190.1, from coordinate 1,045,343 downwards.
AAGAAAGAGAATACCAGGTGAGCATATCCTGGAATGCTTCATAGCAGTGAGGCCAATCTCACTGGACCATGATGCGTTTCTCTCTTTGAACCTAAAGCATCTGGATAAACATGTGGCAGAATTTCACTTTCCCACAGTGGGAAGCAATAGCCTCCGCAGCACAAGGAGGAGAGCACGAACACCTAGAGCCTTAGCTCTGCTGAGAACCATGCCATGTCTGATTTTGCTAATTTGTTGTGTGCTATTGGATTACATGAGACCTGTAGCCAATGTAGCATGGGTTTAGTCTGGCTTCAGTGTGAAGCTTTTTGTTGCTAACTCAGAGTTTCAAAACAACTGTACATCCTCTCCCTCCCTCTGCCCCTCCACTGGACCCTGTTAGCTCAGACTCTTGCTCTGATGCAAATGTGGGTCTCTGGCTCCATCCCCATCCATCATGTGAAATCTCTATGGTGACGATCAAGACATTCAACAATGTAACCATGGGACAAGGTCAGTTCAGGGACTGGGATGGAGCGGGGAGGGCCTTGGGCTTCCCACAGGGCAGGGTATCCTGCCTCATCTTAAGGAAGCAAGGGGACGGTGGGTGGGGTATTGAGGTGCGGGAGGGCCTGGGACAAGGGGAGTAAATGTAAATTTTTCTTATAACAATAAAAAAAAAGGAAAAAAAAGCAACTGTAGCCTTGGGATTACTTCCTAAGTACGTTCTTTTTTTTCTAAGAAAAAGTATATTTGTTCAGATTAAACCTATCTACCTACCAAGGTTAACTTGCTGTTGTTATTTGTTACAATATTTGTTGACCAAAATATTGTAATTTGTTTCAGCATGTGTGGCTAGTTTTAAAATTCAACTGAAACCAAACAAATAAATAAAAACAAAGAATACATCAACTGCTCTTGAACTTCCAGTTCAGGTGATAAAGTACCATTAAGCAACTCAGTATGTAGATATAATGGGAAGAGACAAAAGGACACAGGAAAAAGGGTGTGTGGAGCAACCCAGACGTTTCTCATCCTACAGAATAGATGTAGCAAGGCTGTTTTCTGCATGTATCCTAGCCATTGGCCCAATGTTCACCTTGTCCTCCAGGACAGGCAGGGGCTACCATTTAGAGTGGTATGGTACCATAGCATCCCCTCCCACACTGTGATACAGTCCTGTTTGAGATCCTCTAGGACATACTTTGTTTCCCTAATGACAAGAAACTTACTGAGAACCAGTAGTTTCAGAGCAGCTCTAGAATATCCTGTATCAGCATAGTGTATTGATGCTATTATATTTGTGGGTTGGAGAAAACAAAGTAAGAAGCAGGAAAGGTGAGACTCACTCAAGGTCACATGGTATCTGGTGTTGTGCCATCCTTTGGGGACAACTTGTTTTTTCTTCAACCTGTTTCGTAATGCCTCATTTTGAATCCCATCTCCAACATTTGTAGAATGACTGACATTGTTTATTATGGAATTCTGATACTGAAAAAACATGCTTGAATATTCTGAAATATTAGAAGTAAAAGCACACACACATAAAATAAGTAATACTGCTGAAAAGAATTACCCAAGAATACCCAAGATTTGACCAGGACTTTGGCGGTGATTAAAATACTACAAAGTTAGGAGGCATGGTTTTGTTAGCAATTGTTACAAAATAATGATACCAGAATCTATCACTTATCAAATGACTAATTTGCTCCATTACATGTGAACTTGGGATGCATCTTAGTTCCACCTGTCCCCAAGGTCATATCATATTATATCATATCATATTATATCTCAGTGTTTTCCATGCTCAAAAAATGGTTATCATTTATAGTTAATCAGGTATCTCGTTTAAGTTTTCAGTTCAAGGGTTAAAAACATCAATGCAGTATTGCCACTGAATGTCATCAAAATAAATAAAAATCAAACCAAACCAAACATTTAAATGTGAGCTAAAGGAGAAGTTTCATGAGATAGTACATGTAAATAATATTCTCCATTTGATTGATTTACCTTTCAACAAAGAAAACCAAACTACATTCATTAGAAGTCTCACGTTATCAAGGAATAATGCAGAAGGCTGCACACAGGAAGGGGCTATACCACCCGCCTTTGTAGAGATAGATTATGTCCACATGCCATAAAGTATAATTTCCACACGACTGTTCACAAGGTAAAAACAGATATTAATTTAAGAACAGAAAATATGAATTTAAGATCAATTCTCATTTTGGATCACTGGCAATTAAAGTAGGAGTTAATTAATGACTGTGGGAGAATAATCAATGTTTAGCTTAAAAAGAATTTCAAATACAGTTTATTTGAAATATGGGTTCAAAAATTTAAAATTATATGTTATATTTAAAACAGTATTATTTTCCTTTTAGTTTTACATTATTTTTGAATAGTCTCATTAACCAAAACGGTTACGTGATCTCAAATACCTGACAAAAATTTAAGTGATTTTGGTAACATGGAAATCTTCTCTTTAAAGGGAAGTGATTTTGATCACGCTATGACCTACAATGTACTCTTTTTTATTGCTTTATACAAACTACATTTACATAATTTTGATTAAAGTAAGAACATGATAATTTTTTTTCTTGTTAATAAAAATGGAACAAAATTATGTCCTAGGTAGGAGGAGAAGTAGAGTAGCATTAATAAAAATACCCTGGGTCCTCAGGGATTTAGCTCTACAGTGAAATTAAGCTGGCTAAAGTGACATGTTTAAACTGATCCTGTATGTTTGTCTCTGGTAACATTTAAATGATGCCACGTGACACGTGGACAGAGTGGTGCATAAACCTACACAGAGGAAGTATGACTTTAGCTTCTAGTCGACCGCTGACCACATCGCATTTAGTGTTACCAATAAGAAACAGAACGTCACTTTCTCCCTTTCTTACTCCTGAACTTCCTACTTTGGAGGATTGGATCATAACATCTCATCTCCTGCCTTTTGTACTCTCTGGCCATTTCTTTGTTGTTACTGAGGACTGAACTCAGAACCTCATGTACGCTGTAAGATTTATCTCAGAGATATACCCACAGCCATTCTCTGAAATTGTAAATTATCAAAATATGTACACTGTCCATAATCAGGAAAACAATCATGGCTTCTTATTGTAAGGACAATCATTTTCTCACCTAGAAATCATCAGAATCACAGACAGGGTCTGTGCCACATTCAAAGTCCGTGAAGGCTGACATGTTCGAAAGACTCAGTCCAAGTCCTGCAGGCCTTCAGGGAGGACTACACTGGGTCTGTTCGGAGAGCTGGTCACAGGTGCCCTGGAGTGAGTGCTGGGCTCTCATCCCAGCGCTGTGGCTTGCTGCTACCTGTTTTTTTCTCTTGTCTTTCACTATCTTTTTTATTAATTTTTATTGAGCTCTACATTTTTCTCTGCTCACCTCTTTTCCTCTCCCCTCCCCTTCAATCCTCTCCCAAGGTCCCCATGCTCCCAATTTACTCAGGAGGTCTTGTCTTTTTCTACTACCCATGTAGATTAGATCTATCTATGTCTCTCTTAGTGTCCTCATTGTTGTCTAGGTTCTCTGGAATTGTGATTTGTAGGCTGGTTTTCTTTGCTTTATGTTTAAAAACCACTTATGAGTGAGTATATGTAATAATTGTCTTTCTGCATCTGGGTTACCTCGCTCAATATGATGTTTTCTAGATCCACCCATTTGCCTGAAAATTTCAAGATGTCATTGTTTTTTTCTGCTGTATAGTACTCCATTGTGTAAATGTACCATATTTTCCTTATCCATTCTTCAGTCGAGGGGCATTTAGGTTGTTTCCAGTTTCTGGCTATGACAAACAATTATGAACATCTTATCTTGTAACTGTGGATTACAATATTCCTTGTCACATAGGGGTTGATACAATCGACCAATAAATACGAAGTCCTTACAGGGATACCTGGTACAAAGTCACTCCTACGATGCTTGCTTGCTTGGATGTTAAAGCAAGTTACATACTAAGGACTCTTTACAATATCAAAAGTAACTGGAAATTCAGTGCCCTAGGCCCATTTATCTGATTGGAGAGCACAGGTGAGAGTTTGTCTGGGATTCTGGGAACACAAAGTGTAAGATGCACAGGCTGGATACTGGGTGATTTAGATGAAAGGAAATATAGATGTCCATGAAGAAGGAAGGTTACCTTATTAGTAATCAAGGCACTGGAAATTAAATAAGGGTGTATTATGATTCACTTATCAAAATGAACAAAGATCACAAAATAAAGACTAAACCCCAATGTGTCAAGGGTCACAAGATCTTTTGTTTGTCTGTATTTTGAGATAGATTTTCTGTGTGTTGCTTTGGAGCCTGTCCTGGAACTCGAGACCAGGCTGGCCTTGAATTCACAGAGATCCACTGGCTTCTGTCTCCTAAGTAGTGGGATTAAAGGCGTGTGCCACCACTGCGTGGCACAAGATCATTTTTACATACTGCTAATGGAGCAGAAGTAGAAGAAAACAGTTTAATGCTCTGCAAGAAATTTAGTGACTTACACAGAAACTATAATGTTTAAACACTTGGCTTAGTAATTCCATTGTAGAAAGTTAGAGAAATGAAGTTATGCATCCTTTGAAATAGTAAAAATTTGAAATAATCTGAATTTTTGATTTAATTTATCTAATGATTAGCTCAATGAGTTGGCATATCTACTGATGGGTATTGTATAACCATCATTCTCCAATTGGTAAGTAGTTTGTTACGGTTTAGCTAATAGAATGGAAGCACACTTTATACTGTTGACTGTGTAACTTGCCTTCCTGGCCTTTCTAAGGCCCATGCTGCCTCACCCAGACTGAAATATTTAGGACAGGTAGAGGATGTAATGAACATTGGGATTTGGTTGCTGGCCAGACTTTCTGGTCTTTCTTCTCCCTAAGGATAGACTTTCTCCAGGGCCATTGTCTTTCCACCCTATTCAGACTATATTGCCAAAGGCACGGTTGTATGTCAGCCTCCTGAGATTCAGCCAGAAGGATTGTTTGGTTGCCACACTTGGTCACGCAGTCTAGGTTAGCCTTAATCAATAAAAGTAGGATATTGCTTTCTCATCTCCCAGCCCTGTTTTATATCTTCTTTATTGAATTAGTAGCAAAGAGAAGTGTTATGTTTGATAGAGCTCACTGAACATTTCCACACTTGAAAATGCCCATAAATAAAGGCAATGCAACAGTTTATGTCAAAATGCAGGAGCTGTTTTACATGGATATGCATGTATGTCTCACGGTTTCTGAGGGTCAGGAATCTAGAGAGAGCTTTCCCAGGTGTCTCATCCTGAAGGCTTCTCATAAGAATGCAGTCAAGTTGGGGCAGGGGTTATAGTCACACAAAAGGCTTCATGGGGGAGAATCCATTTCTAAGCTCAATTCATGCTGTTAGCATGGGAATTTTATTCCTGGCTGTTGATCCAAGACCTCCCTTCCCTGCTGGGCCTGTGTGCCTTTTCACTGGATTGCTCAGAATTTGGCATCTGCCGGCCTTCAGAGTGAGCTGTCAAGCCACAAGAGAGCAAACACACAGCAGAGGCTGCAAATGCTTAACCTGTTCTGTCTTGGAAGTAGCCTTGCTGTTGCTGATGTCATGTGCCATCCCAGCAGTGAGTAACAGTGAGTTGAACCCATACCCAAGGGAAGAGATTGCACAAAGACATGAATACCAGTAGTATAGGTTCATTTGAGAGATCGCACCCTCCAAAACTAACATTTTCCACAAAACTGGTGTTAAAATTATATCAATTCACCTTCATAAAAACCAGATGGGTCAGTTAACAAGATTATCCTAGTTTTAATATGAGAAGATCAGATTTGAATATGACCAGCTATTGGCTAAGAAGCTCAGAGTAATAAAGTATCTAAGGCAGGACATTGGCTCTGATGGTCTACTCACTAATCCTGTACTCTACACTTAGATGCTTTCTTAGAACTTAAGAAACCCAAGTTGCAGATCTGTGAACATCATCTCATAATCTAAGTTGTATTTTAAAACTTCACAGAAAAAGTAGGAAACAGAACATTGAAATATTAGAAAAACATCTAAAATTTTAGGTGAAGGGATTATGGGAGGCCATTTTCTTCTAATTTTCATTATTCATACTTATTTTTCTAAATGTCCATGTTGAACTTTGCCCAAAAATGGGAAACAAAATCATAACCAAAGCATAAAGTTCATTCTCACTGGCTACCACAGGGAGTAATCTCCATTGATTTTGGACAGACAGGGGCACATTGGCTGTAAACAATTATACATAGATAATTTATTACATATATAATAAAGTAATATAAAATTATATGCTTATTATAATATATGGTAAATAAAACATAATAAATGTAATAAATTACACATATATATTTTATTAAACTTTGTTTTATATACTTTGGTGTGAAGGTATCAGATCCCCTGGAACTGGAGTTACAGTTGTGAGCTGCCATGTGGGATTTAGGAATTGAACCCAGATCCTTTGGAAGAACAACCAGTGCTCTTAATGACTCAGTCATCTCTCCAGCCCCCTTAAAATATATTAAGACATTAGTCACATCATAATTTATCACTTAAAAAATGTAATTGGCACAAAAATGATACATATTTATATACCATCATATGATATTTGGATGCAGGCACTCAGACTAAGATATTCAATCAGGCCCAGCACTTCTATCTTCTATCTACCCAATAGCTATCCTTGACATGTCACTCATCTCTGACATACTCTTTCTCATACAGTTCTTTCCAGATAGTATTCCTGTTGTTTTTGATATGATTTGGTTAACTTGACCATATATAAACACTCATCTGTGTGTGTGTGTGTGTGTGTTTGTGTGAGTGTGTAGCCATGACAAATAGAGTTAAATTAACCCACTACAAAGCAGATTTCTTTGTTAACAGGGAAATCAGTAAATTCTTTGTTAATAGGGAAATCAGTAAATAACAGGGAAATCAGAAACAGATGCCATATAAAAGGCCCCTGAATGACTGGAGAACTCATGCACTGTTTTTATAATCAAACAAATAAAGCAATTGCTTGGGTGTGCCACTCTAGTGAACTACCTTTGAAATTGCTACCATCCATTCATTTAGTCATTCTTTTGTTCATTTTCTTTTTTGGCCTGTTGGATATCAAGAGCGGGTTTATGTATTGAGAATCTGAGAGTAAATGAAGCATAGATATTTCTGTCTTTGTTTTGGAATAGAATGGGAAGCATTATTGTCAAACAATGAACGGTTGAGATAGGAGATTTGACATTATAAGGAAAATGTATGCATTTTCAAGAAGGAATAAAACATTAGGGGGTATCAGTGAACAGTCTGACAGATTAGAGTATCCATTGGTATCCACTTGGGAAAGAATATATAATAATAAAGAAAATATCAAGATAAAGAAAGAATTCACAAACAGTGGTCAAAGATGGAGGATGACCTGCAAGGAAGATTGGGGCCAAGCAGCCAGTAAAATGGGAGACTAGGGAAGAGAGCTTTTCTGGATGGAGAGGAAGCGGGCCACGCTGTGGATACGGATATAGGATTAGGTGAGGAGAGCATTGGGAAATCCCTTTGCTGTGCAGGAGGTGGATATGAATAAAACCAGAAGCAGCATCTAAAGACCAGGTGGGCAAAGCTAATGAGAGAAGACAAAGTAGAGTCACACGCATAGATAACTTTTAGGGGAGACATGACTGAGGAGGAAAGCCTAGGTTGTAGCTGGAGGAAAAAGCACAGTGGGCTGTCTTCTGTCACAAACACGGGAGGGATTCTAGATGTTGAAATTTTGAAGAGGCTTTTTTTTTCCCCTTCAGGCAGTAAGTAGGATGGCTGGGGATAGGGAGTATTAAAAATGGGGTAAATGGTTCAAACATAGGAGAAGCTGTTGGGAAAAGGATCCAGAGCAGTAGAGAAAATAACAAGTCTTCTTCACCGTCCTCTGAAAATCATATTCCTATAGCCTGATCTATCTTTCCAGGAAGAAAAGAAAACATTTAATGTAGTTTAAGATCTAGGTGCTTAGAATTTGAGAGCCACGCCGTGTACAGCTCATCCTCCCAGCTCTTTTCATTATTCATCTCATTTTAAAAGCACTTTTATATGAATTCATAATTTGTATTCCCATGACAACTTGGGGATGTTGTCAGGATATGCCAATCAATTCAAGTGACTTACCTGTGGCAGTGTAATGTCAACCTTACTGTTTACAAAGTATCAAGTGACCCAGATCTTAAGTGCTGGTGCCAATGCATTGCAAAACACTACATCTCCTTTCTTTCCTAAATTCATTAGGATAATTGTAAAGTTCACAGCTTGAATATATAACCTGAAGAGAGACAGAAAACATCAGAAAGAAAATGTGGCTGATTTACATCTTCCAGTACAATTACATATTTCCTTTATTCTCATGTGAACAGAGTAACTTTGAAGATAGCATACAGAATTGTTTTTGTGAAATACACATGCACTGTATTTCATGGGAAATGAAGCGTCCGGTACATAACTGTGCATAGGTCTGCTTCCCAAACAGATTCTCTCTGCCTCAGGATAGAATTCAGAGCCTCTTTGCTGCACATAATAAGAACGATATGGAATTTAGCAAGTTTGTGTGGTTTGATACAAATGTAGAATGTATGTTATTTTCATTTGGTGTGTGTGTGTGTGTGTGTGTGTGTGTGTGTGTGTGCATGCGCGCCTGCCCCCACATACATGTATATAGACAATTTTAATAATAAGAACAGTTGAAAGATATAGAATAACAACATCAGTCATCATCAAAGCCATCATAAGGCATAAGTTTATGGCTGTTATAACAAAGCAAACTAAATAATATTAAATAACATTAATTCTAAGCAGTTACTTATTTCCCATTTTGAATAGGCTATGAGCACATTGTCTAGTATTTCTATTAGTATTCCATTTTAAATGTGCAGTCAAGATCATGGCTTTCATCTTATCACTGGACGAGTACCAGCCCCTCTTCAGTCTAATAGCTCCTTGAAGCAAACATATTCTGATTATTGTTGAACTGTCAAGTCCTAGCACAGTGCTGGAGGAAGCCAGCATGCGAATGCAGGACTGTCACTTAATCTTGTGACATTGTTTCACTCCCTTCTTTCTCTTCATCTTTTGTTTTGTTCCTTCCTTCCCTTTTTCCTTCCTTCCTTCCTTCCTTCCTTCCTTCCTTCCTTCCTTCCTTCCTTCCTTCCTTCCTTCCTTCCTTCCTTCCTTCCTTCCTTTCTTTCTTCCTTTTTTTTCTTTCTTCCTGAGACAGTATTTCTCTGTGTAGACCTGACTGTTCTGGAACTCTCTCTGTAGATCAGGCTGGCCTCAAATTCAGAAACCTACTTGCCTCTGCCTTCTTGAGTACTGCTATTAAAGTGTTATACCATCACCTCTGGATTCTTTCAGTTCTTAAATTAATCCCATTTACTTTTAATCTGAAGGAATGGAACTCTCAAATAGAGCAGAAGAGTTTTGGCCATCCTGGAGACTTTTTTCTTTAATTTTGAGACTTTATACATATATACAATGAAGTATAATTGTAAATACCCCAGTCTCTCTCCTCTAATCCCACCCATATTCTTTCAAAAAAACATCTGTGGCTATCACAGCTGGAGATGGCTACTGGCATTTGCCAAGTGGAAGACTGTCTAGCTAGTGAAACTTCCAAAATGCACAGGTCAGATCCTGCAACTACACTTACTTGACTTAAAGCATTAATAGTGTCCATGATGATTAGAATATCCTGCATTGAAATTACTGTTAAATTCTATTGGTATGACTTCCTCATTCTTCAAATGCTAATTCCTCAGCCTTTTTCATTTTTACTTTTTTGTGATTATAATATATATAATATAATTCTAACATTTTCCCTTCCCCTTTCTACCCATAAACCCTACCATATACACATTCTTACTCTCTTTCAAATTCATGGGCTCTTTTTCATAAAATGTAATTGCATAAGATGTGTGTGTATGTGTGTGTGTGTGTGTGTGTGTACATTCCTAAATATAACCTGTTTAATGTGCATAGTGTTGCTTGTATGTATGTTTTCAGTGCTTGGTATTGGATAACCAATGGCTTTTGGGCTTTTCTGATTTCACAAACCACATACCCTACTTTCTAAATTAGCAACTATGTGGGGGAAAGAAACAAAGCCAAGTATGTGGAGAAAGCATGTTAAGAACGCATGGGTACCGATAATCCATTCAGAATCCCTGTGAAGTCAGACATCTATTATGATTGGAATAATTGCTTACTGCTAATATTCTGAAATGGCCCCATAGGAAATGTGCCGGAATGCTATTAGAATCAGGGTTACCTATAAGAGTTTGATTCATTTGTTTCCTTTCCTCAAAGCAAAGCAGAAATAATGAGATTTTCTTCTTCCTTCCTAGCAGGTCGGGAATCACGTCTGAATGTTACTGCACTGTTTAGTCTTCCAAACAAGAGTGAGGATGTGTGCTCCAATTGCTCAAAGTGCTTGAGAATATACTTTCTGTAAGCACAGCTTGTTTGAAGAGCTCACTCGAAGCTCAGGCGAGGGTCACTTTGTAGCTGGGACATTTCAATCCTGACTTTTGAAAATAGAACTAAAAACCAAACCAAAACAAAACAACACGGCCAGAAGGCAGCCTTTTACCTGCATAGTTCATTATTTCGTTGCTACTTCGAGTTGAACATGCAGGTAATTTTTTGCTTCCATATACCATGTTGACTCACTTTTATCCAATTCAGTATCTTATGAGGAAATGTCATGCCTGTCCACCCACACTGAGTTTTTATCTGATATTAGAACTGGTGTTAGCTACACCAGACAACCACTAATACATGTAACAGTTAATCCATTTTAAGGGACTGGACAGATGGTCAGAACAGTAGCTTTCCTAGACTGCAGATGGAGAAATAAGTGAAGTACTCTTTGTATTGCCGCCCTGTTTTCATATTCACAGTGAGATACTTTCATAAATAAATAGTGAAAAATTAAATCTGGAAATGGAAATAATGGACATTAAATTATAGAGGAAAGCCTCTGTAATGCACAGCTTCAGGACTGGCTTGATCCAAGAGTTCATCATTCTGTACGGGAGCACTGTTTTTGTCTCTTTCTCCCTTCTCTGTTTTCTATAGATTACATAGATCCTACCACTTGATGACTGTGTGAGAGCAAAACGCTACAGCTTTAGGCTATGATCCATACATCATGCCAGATAAAAAGAGGAAAACTGTTACTAGCTTTTGAAAATAGAGATTTTCTTTTCTGAAGTTCCCAACAAAAGTTTTCTTATATTTATGACCCTGAAATGCTTTGTGCTCTCATTTTGAAAACAATGTCTGACCTGAGGATGTTCAAAATAGAGGGACTCTCAGTCACTTACTCTCAGCACTTTTAGCAGTTATGAGTCTTTGTGTTAACCACTGCAGTCAGAAAGTTCCCTAACCAAGGCAGAGGGCAGCATGGATCTTTGCATAGAAACACTGTTATATAGAAGGTAATTAGGCAGCATGGCCATTTTATGTGGAACATGTATACCAAGTAAACTCCCTACAAGACTTTGGAAACATAGAAGAGGGACAGAAAGAATGCAATAACCAGGGAAAGTGTTGGAAATACAATCTTCTGGGCATCACATGACCACTGCAATCCTGAGCTCAGGGCAACTGTTGTTAAGCTACACAAAATCCAGCTGGTTAGCATTCCAGCGGTCAGAGCAGGGAGAGGTTCAGGAGGTCCCATCCCTCGCTAGTTGATGGCTTCCTGTGAAGGGAGAGTCAATTGCCTTTTGAGATTGTGAGCACTGGAAGATTGCTTATAGGGGTTACATATGAACAAAGCACATTGTATACACATGAAATTCTCAAAGAATTAAAACATTAAGTCAAAGAAGATTAGAAAAGATTAAATATCAGCATGTCAGTGTTATCTATACCTCACATATGTATTTTGAATAAAGGTCAGTTGTATTTTCCAATAGTTTTTCTTTTGTACCTTAATCTTTGGACACTAGTGATAAGGACCAATCTTTTCTCTTTATCACAGCATTGCCTTAGTACAGAATGTGTTTCTGTTTAAATAACCTAATGTCCAGATTACTAGAGACATTTCTCTTTGCCAAATTCCAATCCATCTGTTAAAACCTGTGACATTCTCTTCATCATTTAGATGGTAATATTATGAGCGTGTCTCTCCTGAGATATCTTATGAGGCATCCTTTTATTTTTTTCTGTTACGTGCTGTGAGTCTCGACCACCTCCAGCACTGCAGACCATAAACCAATCCAACTTCTACTCTAAACTTCTCTCATCTGGCTTTCCAAATATATCCAATGAATGAGAGTTTTCATTATATTCTAAAAATAAGAACATATATGCTTAAAGCCAGAGTAATGGAATCAGCTTGAGAGAGTAGTATTCTTAAGATTGAACTGGTCCCACAGTTTTTACCCCTAGAAATGCATCCATGTTCTATAATAGACCCTCATGTTAGATATCTACCTTGTGAGTTCTCATGACTGGGCCTCACATTTCCTATCTTCACATAAGAGCATAAGGTCCTTTGCATCATAGATGCTAACATGCATGTGTTGATGGAGAGCTGGGTTCCTTGTTTTGACTGCCTGGCTAGCTTACACCAGAAATAACCACACAGAAATTGTATTAATTAAATCATTGTCTGGCCCATTATCTCTAGCCTCTTATTGGTTAACTCTCACATCTTGATTTAACCCATTTCTATTAATCTGCATTTCACCATGAGGTTGTGGCTTACCGGGAAAGATTTAGCATGTCTGACCTGGCATCTCCATGGCGGTTCTCTCTTACGCTGCCGTCTTCCTCCCAGAATTCAGTTCTGTCTTCTCTGCCTACGTAAGTTCTGCCCTATCAGGCCAAGCATTTTTCTTTATTGATTAACCAATGAAAGCAACACATAAACAGAAGGACCTCCTACATCATGTATGCTCAATGTAAATAAAGTAGCGGCTTTGGGATTGTTCTCTTTCATCAAGTTCAAGACTATCCTTTTAGCATTTGCTTTATATCTAGTGTATGGAAGACCCCGTGAAAGAAAATTGTGGCTCTTTACTCAATCCTACTCTCCAGGAACGGACAGTGTAGTAAGACATTAAGGTGGGAAGGTGAGCTTATGAACCATTTTACTAAATTATAATCACTGCAGAGTATGCAAGGGCTTTATAGACAACACACTTTTTGGAGTTTTTGGAGGAATGAAGGCATCTCAGAAAAAGTAATATCTCCATGGAGATCAACCAGGCTAATGAAGGTTTGTCAAAACAAGGGAGAATAGGGAAGGGAGACAGGATGAACAAAATTTAAGATGTTTATAATTTAGTTTACAAAACCTGTGGATGTGACATGGTATTGTTTATTTTTGACTTAAGTAACCAATTGCTACCTCCAGGAACTTATTGCCTTAGAATGTTTAGTAACAAGTACATAATAGGTGGGTCAGGTCTACACGACCAGTTCCTGCCAGTGTTTCAACATTTAAGTCCTACACACAGCAGAGATGTTTATTATTTGGGAGAATGACTGTGCTATGTTGATAAATTGTCAATTTGGCAAGTGAACAGGCTAATTCCAGGACTTATGGTAGGTTTCAACTTTGTGGTGGAAACACTCCCGGCATGGTTATATTAGCTAGATTATTTTAGTAGCAACTCAGAAATTTCCTAAATATTTCTTGCAGAACAAATAGGCTCTATCATATGAAAACTCCACAAAAAGAGGAATGGTGAAGGGATATAAAAATATAGAACATCATTCACTAGGGGCTATTCTGAGTGGTAGCAAAATCAAAGGCATATCACTGATATTTGAGTTTGAAAGGGGAGCATATATTGTTTAGGATAAATGTGAATTCATTCAAGAAAAAAACTATACTTAGTTTATTACAAGACAATGGCAAAGAGTCAGTCACATTTCTCCAGCCAGGTGCCACTGTGAAATTCCACATACTCTACTATGACTTGATCTATTTATAGAATACTGGGAAAGTACACAGGAAAAAGTGACGAGGGTCATTCTGAGGCAGTCATGGATATTACAACTCAAGGTGGTGGATCCATACATATTTAATCATTGACTCTTAAGAAAACAATCATCCAAGTTTAACTCATGCCTATACTACATCTGCTTCTGTGATTTTTCTCCGCAGTTCAGTGCAAGAAGAGAAAAGGAGTGCTGGGTTAATCTAAGGTTGTGGTTTATATAGATGATCGATATGAAAAAAAACACAGGCACAAAGAAGATAAAGCTTATTGATAAGGTGGTGTTTCATTGAGGTGATTGCATGTAACATAGATTGGATACTTACAACAGGGACTGAAAAATTCTCAATGAAACTGGAGAACACAGGGCTTGGGACAGGTGGATATGAACCCTCATGCTTGCAGGGAAGTATGTGCTGGGAAGGAAGACTATGAAAGCAATGGAAAACTACTTGTAGATGATCAAGATTAAGTAGAAAGGAAATCTCAGAAAGTCTCCTAGTACCAGTGACACTTACTGAAAGCAACACTATTTGTCAGGCTGAATTGATGTATACCCAGAGATGAGGGGAAGGTGTGCATGAAATAAACCAGATGACAGAAGTGATGGTTGTGCTGGAACCTTATACTGAACAGTTCCTTGATTGTTCTAGAAGCCAGGTCTCAAATACTTAGCAGAGGTGGAACCATCTACAATCTGAAACATTCTGGTATTACTGGATTATTTCCCTCTCCATTTCTTATCCATTTCACCCCCTCTCTCATCTACCCATCTAATTGAGAACATTCCTTTTCTTTAGCACGTTTGAATTAACTACATGGTCACTCTATCATTTTAGTTCTTCACACATCTTTCATCCATCACTCATCATCTTTGATCACATGTCATGTATAGGATCACTTATTCTTTATTCTTCTTTTTCAAGATGTTCCTGTACTAGATACTTTTCCCTAGTTTTGACATCACTAGAGTTCGGTGTTTGTCACTGTGATAATAAATGTAAATATTATTCATATCCCGTTCTCACTTTTTAATCTATCACTAGACTGTCATGTCTTTGAAGGTAAGAACTACTTTCTTTACATATAGACAGTTATATATGTATATTATTTCACTAATGCCACCCTCTCATCTTTGGAGGAAACTTAGACTACAAACGTATAAGGGATTTTAAGAAACACAGAAAGGCAACCAGGTGGCTATTGCATATTCTGTCATCCAAAGATGAATCTGCTAACTGATTATGACACATTACTGAGCTGAGACAAAATCCTCAGGTCCTTTCAGCAAAGCCTTCCAAACCATCACAACTAATAGTCTCAGATCAGTATGCAGGATGAAACCTGTCTGCCTGTTTCCACTCAGAATTCTTGTTCCTTATAGTTGGCTTCTGCAATAATGAGAGCCTCCTCTCTTTGCCTTTGTTTCTCTGACCTTGTTCTAATAATGTCAGATGCCTCATTTACTAAAAAATAAAACCATCAGATTTAATTACTATCCAGCCCTCAATTAGAAGTATTGTATCTTCAATTAAGAGTGCATTTTGATACTTTGAAATCATTGAGATTGTTCCAGGTCTTTAGGGATAGTGTAGAAAGGTCTCTGAATTGGCTTTGGTGACAAGAACTTTAGTCTCAGCTACTCAAGAAGCAGAACCAGGAAGATCACAAAGTGAAAGCAAAGCTGGCAACTTAGTGAAGTTCTTTCTCAAAATAGAAAGTGAAAAAGAGGGCTGGTTTGTAGCTGAGTGGTAGAGTACTTGTTTGGTATGTGTGAAACCTTAAGCATATCACTTAGTACTGGTAACACCTTCAAAATATTTTTCTTATGTAATTTTATTTTGTTTAAATGTATAACAAGTCAATAACTAGATTTTTTAGAGACTTTTATCATTCATAGGAGAAAAGTTGAGTTTCATGTGTACCATGTGTATCTTATTATAACTTTGTAAAAATAAATTTTGAAAAATGATCACTGGATATTATGTATTTTTATAACACTGTTTTTCAATTTTCTTTTTCGTTTCAAATATTCATGAAATTAAAGTATTTGTTTGGTTCTTAGGCATTGTCTTTCCACATTTTATGACTCTACCACTTTTGTCTCTTTTACATTTTGAATTTCGTTGCCTTAACTTCTTTAGGTGTCCTCAAATTTATAAATTATTCTTTCTATTAATTCATTTATTCCAGACAGTTGTGGGTCGGTATCCTAGCCAATCTCTGATGTCTATTTCTTTCTTGTAATATTATGGACATGTTACATTTAAAGTTTAAATAACTAGAAGCTACTTCTCTAGATTAGCTCTTGAGTTTGTATGGTAGTGTGTGTGTGTGTGTGTGTGTGTGCGCGTGCGCGTGCGCGTGTGTGCATGTGCTCACACACATGCATGCATGGAGGCTAGAAGTTACTAATAGGTGTCTTTTTCAATCAGCCTCCATTTTATGTTTTGAGACAGGGTGTCTCATGGAATCTAGAGCTCATTAATTCAGCTCGCTGGCATCCCAGCAAACCTTAGGATAGTTCTGTCTCCTCAGAGCTGGGAATAGAGCTGTGTCTTACTATCTCTGTTTTTTATGTGAATGCTGAATACCTAAACCCTTTGCTCACTGAGCAGTCTCTCCCATCCTGACTCCTTCTTCTGTGTCAGATAGTCTTTGATGATTCTTTTATTTTACTTTTTAACTCTTTTTGAATTTCTTACCACATCTGATGAATGAGGCACATTTCACTCAGTGAAAAGAAGGTTTATTGTGTGAATTTGTTCAAAGGAAATAATTGAGGTCAAAGATTTGGAAGCCTGCAAACCTTCCAGGAATGTCAGCCATATTTTACAAAAATCTGGGAGGTTTGTTTTCAGGATTCAGGAAATCTATAAGCTTTGGAGCTAACAAATAGGTGACATCTGGAGGATGGGTGGTCATGGCTTCCAGGGCGAATTCACCTATGCTGCCTATGACATGTCTTGAACTCCCCACTAGTGAGGGTTCAAAACAGTTTCTTAATTTGCCTGCTCTGGAACTTGTGCAAATGTTCAGTCCAGAAAATTCAGTTTCCAATTGCATATTAACTATTTGCAATTAAACAATATTGTAATTAACAGGTGGGTTGCTCAGACATTCTACACAGATGTTGCATAACCAACATTTGAAGTACAAGGGCTGCTGTTTGCTGGACAGGTTTACAGACAGCTGACAGCTACCACATGTAGGTATATTAAGGGCAGTGCTGGATGGAAGAGGTTTTTGTTTTTGTTTTTGTTTTTTGTTTTTCTTCAGATTATCAGCAATGTGTTAGGGACATCAGCTTTCAACCTCTTCGTTTTCCTCAGTGAAGGGTTTGTCACAGGGACAGTGCTAGCTTCTACAGTACTTTCCACTTTTGGAGAAGGATTAAAAGATACAGGGCTGATTTAATTAATCCTCCCCCGGTTCACATCTGTCTCAATATCATGCGTAGATGTACCTGGGGCTCCATCAGGACTTCACAGGTGGACAGGGTCCCACCTCCTTCCTGGGTCTACACAGAACAGAAGCTGCAGTCTGGGCACTTCCTTTGAGACATCTGCTGAAATCTCTTTTTCCTTAGCACTGACCCTCCAGCCTCATTACTGTCTCTCTAATGGTTTTAGTTTATTCCTTATTGTAGCCCTCTATGCGTTCATCGCATGGAAGACTTAGTGCAAATTGGGGACAAACACATATGTCTAACCTGCCACTTAGAAAGCTCTGCTTGCTGTCTAGGACTTATGTGAGTCTCTAGTGGGGACTTCCATAAGGCATTTAGAGATTAACTCCCTGTAACTGTACAAATTTGCACAAAATCCCAAGTTCCCATTCAACAATAACCACCTCCAGAACAGTTTCTTTATAGATTTGGAGGCCTGCTTTCCTATTTTTTTCCTACTGTATTGTAAATCCATCAGGACCAAATTATGTTCTATTTCTCTCATTAAATTTAATCCAGTTGGTTGGAACCTTCTGTCATCTCTAAATGTAACTGAATAATTACTATATACATATAATATACTTTAGTATATTGCATATTTACACACTAAATATGGTTGTCTGCATTTGAAAAGCTGACACTATATATACTTTTAGGTACAGGCTTATTCATGTGTTCTAATCAGTGCCTTGCTAGAAGCCACAATTTATTTAATATATACCATATATATATATATATTTCTCTCTTGCATATATAGTTGAACAATTACATTTAATCTGTTAAAAATAAGTCATAAATAACAGCACTGGAGAAAAACAAAATAATTATGCGCATGTGTACAATTAATTAATTACACAAAATTTATGGAGCAGGGTACTTCTCTGCCCCTCTTTTTCTTCCACTCATAGGTACTATTGACAGTCCTTGTCATCTATCCTTTCTCTTTATTTCCAATGGCAACACTGAAGACATATGGAATAGTGACAGACAGCATGTCCACTAAGTATATATGAACTTTATTGAGAATTTAGCAAACTAGAAGTGAACAATCAAGGAATTTCCTATAAGAAATCCACACAGTTAGGTGCTACAGATGCAAAATATAAATCTTTAATTGTTGTTATAGTTTTCCCATTGCCCCTGAGGTTCAGGGGTAACCATTAGCGATTACACCTAAGGCCCCCTCAGTGTGAAAATGATGCTCTATCACTGAGTCCTTGTTATAGAGAGTGCTCACATGTACACGGTGGAATACCTGACTGACTTGCATTTCATTTAAGTTTCTAGCATTAGATGCTAAACATGAGCATGGTCCAGTAGAACTTCCTGCAAATGTAGAGACTTATTTATATCTACAGCAGCTACTAGATGCATGTGCTTGCTTAACACCAGACATGTGGCTATTTTGATTGAAGAATTAAATTTTCATCTTCATTTAATGTTATTTCAGACAGGGACATATAGTTAATGATAAAACAAGTCCCACTGTATATAAAAGAGCAAAAAGCAAAAGTACTTCCATGATGCACATCTTCTTAGACCAATATGGAGGGGGGAGGGCCTTGGGCTTCCCATAGGGCAGGGTATCCTGCCCCATCTTAAGGAAGCAGGGGGAGGGCGGTGGGGTAGTGGGGGAGCGGGAGGGCCGGGAACAAGGGGAGTAAATGTAAATTTTTCTTTTAACAATAAAAAAAAAGAATGTTCTTCAGTGAGGACTGGTAACTAAAAGAGACACTGTAATAGCAATCTGATGCAATGCCTTTTAAGGGAAGCAGAATTCACGAGGACTCATCCATCTAAAAGCAGCAGGAAGTATATGGTAAGGGGTTATTTTGGAAAGAAGTCCTTGCCATGGTCTTAGAGTCACCAAAGTGCTCACATCACTCATAGCTATTGAATAACTGATAACAGAGTAGGAAAAGCGATAACTCTACTTCTTATAACCTTTTGATTACAGTAGCTATAAATCTTACTAAAGGAACTCAAATCTTTGTCCCCTACCACTGGTATCAAATGACACTTTTTCTGTTTTATTAGTAAATTAACAGGAGAGAGGGAAATTTAGCTTACCACGCACAAAGCCTTGTGTTTGAGTCTCAGCATGAACTAAAACCAACAGCCATGGTGTGAGGCAGGAGGATCAGAATTTCCAGGCCATTCTCACCAGCATGATGAGATTGAGGCCAGCTTGAGCTACAGATGTCTGCTCACACAATCCAAGGACAAACAAATGTATATGTTTCTAGATGATCCTAAGTGCCTTTGTGTGAAGGGTGACTTAGGGAAGGGGAAGGTGAGAGAAAGAAAAAAAGGAAGGAAGGAAGGAAGAAAGAAGGGAGGGAAGGAGGGAGGGAGGGAGGAAGCTAGGTTTGATGAGTAACGAGTTAACAAAGCCTGTTGAATGCACCTGTGACAGTGCAATAAATATGAGAGGCAGCTTAGACAGAATTATAAGTTGTGTTACAAAAATGTATTCATGCAACTAAGCAGAAATGGAGTGAGCTGCATTCAGAACAATGAGGTGCTGATTCCTGGTGCCCTAAACAAGTTTTCCGATTGCAGCTAAGGCTATTATTATGGGAAAATAATATGAAAGAATTAAAAACAATTTCACATTTTCTTGTGGCTGCAGTATTAGTTCCAAGATTTTGTTGCTCCAAGTATTTGTAAAAGTGTCCATAGACACTGAGCACTAGACAAATAGATTGGTTTGTTTTTGTTTGTTTGTTTTCAAATCAGCCTCTCTCTACCTCTATGATCTAATACAAATATGGCATTGGGTAACAAGTTTTGTATTCCATAGTATGAGGAAATTAAACATACTATACATTTCATTATAAACTTGTTCTCCGGAATGGAATGGAAGGTGCATGTGAAATGAGAAACAACGCAGAACTTCTGTAAGAGATTAGCACAGTCAGGTTGGAGAGAAGCGCCACAGCTGAGAGCAAAGACTGCCTTTTCCGGGGACCCGAGTTCAGTTCCTAGTCCACAAGTCAGGCGGCTCACAGCCACCTATAGCTTCTGCTTGTGTCCTCCTTGGGCATTCACAGGTGAGCGTGTGTACACATTAACATTTGAAAATTTTTCGATAATATTAGTGGCTTTAAAGAGCAGAAATGTAATATCTGCCACTGTTGGTGAGTCCGGAAGTAAGAAATCAAGCCCCAGCCAGAGCACTCCTCTCTCTGCAGGCCTTTCTCTATTCAGACTCTGGCTGCCAGTTCTTGCTCTTCCCTGGTTTGTAGATTCTTTGCTCTAGTCTCTGTCTCCATTGTAGTAAACTCATCTCCTCTGTATGTTTATTTATCTCAGATTTTCCCTATTCTTCTAGGGATGGCAAACCCTTTAGACTAGCGCCCATCTGACAACCCTGCAGGCTTGCATCTTGACTGACTGCTAAAAAGAGCCCGTTCACAAATGAAGGCAGGAGTGAGACATGAACATCCGCTGTTTTGGAGGACACAATTTAATTCACAGCACTTCTCAGCACAGTCTGCTTTTGCTGAAGGAGTCAAAAAGAAGATCGTGGATTCTGATATAAACATAGAAGAAAAAAAGTGAAATAGGGAGACATATGTAAAGATAAAATTTCATTTCAGTACAAAGATTTATTATATTAATACAGAAAGAATTCACAGAAAATGTTAAAAAAAATTGATAGAAAGTAAGTACAAAGCCCTATTGCTATGGTTTGAATATGGAAACTCTGCCTCTGACTCATGTGTTGAATACTTGGCTTCCAGTTGGTTGTACCACCTGGGGAGGCTATGAAATCCTTGGAAGTCTGACCTTACTGGAAAAGGTACATCCTTGTGTGTGGGTGGGTGATTAAGGGTTCATCATTGCTATCCATTTCCTGTGTTTCTGTCTACTTTCCGCCTGTCATGATGTGAGCAGCTGACACCCTGATCTACCGTGATGTTCTCCTCCAGTTCAGGGGACCAATCCACTAGGGAGTGAATTTTCTGAAACCAGGGGCCAAATTAAATCTTCTGTTAATTTATTTCTACCGAGCACTTCCTTACAGAGATGGGAAAAGTAATTAATAAAACCATTGTTTTCATAGATAAAATTAGCTCAGCTACATGGACAATCATGCGAGAGGTTTGGCAGAAAAATCAGAAGAAAGTGCCTGCGGGGTGCTACAAGGTTGCCTTTAACTCGGTCTCACCTCCAGCCTTGAATTTTCAGAGGCCTGGATCTTACCATTATTTTAGAGTTGCTGGATTTCTTATGCATACTTTGCACAATTAGAATATAATTATATAAGCACAATTAGAAATAAATCCATAAACGCAGGATTTCCAGCATCCCTGTTAACTCCCTGGGATATTCTCTGTTACCAAGTGGACCAGAACTCGTATCAGCTGAGTAGACGTTTTCTATGGTAAGTGTTATGGCATCCAGCCCAAGACCTGAGTCACGTCCTGTCTATGCTTAAGGACAGGGGATGCACTAGCTGGGTGTATTGTTTCCCATACTGACTTTTTGTGCTCTCAGTACTTGAGTTTCCCAGTCTCACTTTTGGAAAATTCAATGGTTTGGATCAAATACCTATATGAAGCATAACTTCATGATTGTAATAAGCATCTTTTCTTCAGGGCCTCCTGAAATTTTGTCTGTGGGTAAGGGTGTCTTCCTTTTGAAGGGCCATTCAAATAAGTTGCAGCCTTGTGCTGATTAATGATAGAGCATCTTCTGAGGAGTGTGGCCTTCAGAAAATTTCATCATTGTTTGAGCACTGTATGACAAAAACCAAGATGGCTGAGGTGTCACCGTACAGTATAGTATGTTGGTACTGCCACTGTAGACTTTGCACTGAGTGAAGTGTCCTTTTGAAGCACATATCTGACAGAGGGACCAAGACTGGGCCTAGGCTTTATTGTCTGTGACTCCTGCATGTGAAATTCTCTTTACCTCGATGGATGTTAGAGAGACAACTACTCCTGAAGCAGCGAATGCCTCTGCATATATGTTGTCATTACTTTGCGATTTAGTTTTGTGGATTTGCCTACTCACCAAGATTCACTTATAATCTAAGTCAATGCTTGGGCTACGTCTACAACTAGCTGTGGACACATACAGAAGCAGCCGATGTTTTCAGTCGGTCAGACACAAGCTCCCAGCTAAAGTCAAACGAATTGAAGATCTCAGCATAAAAGCTAAAATGGTTAAATTTTCAAAAGAAAAAATAGGGACAGTAGCTTTATCATACTGTATTTAATAAAGGTTTCTTTTGATACAAGGCCCCAAAACAGAGACAACAAAAGGAAACATATGTACCTGGACCATATAAAAATTTTAAAGTTTGGGTCTCAAAGGATATGATCAAGCATTCAAACGGCAGGTCACACGTCAAGTGGGCAGCACACACTTGTCATCTCAGCAGTAGGGAAGGTGAAGGAAGGATTATTTGGGAGAATTGGAAACCAATACCAGTCTAGGAAATAATGAAACTGTGTCCAAAACAAGCAAATAAACCAAAGAGACTGAGTTAAAGTCTTTAAATTATTCATACTTGACAGCAAAATACTAAACAACCTGATTCAAAAAATATTAAAATTATATGACATTTATCCAAATAAGATATGAAAAGATCCATTGAGCACAGAAAATGATACCTGGCTTCACTTATTGTCAGGGAAATCAAACAAGGAGAGCTCATGACTGGAACGACTACTCAGAGTAACAATGGAAACACTTGGGCAGTACTGGTGACAGAGGTGCTGTGTCAAACAGTGTGTCAGCTCATCACAGCTAAAAGCAGAATTGTCATAGATGCATAAATTCTGTTTCTTAGTATATGCCCCAGAGAACTGAGTCCTCAAAGACATATTTACCCAGCCCTCGTCACAATAGGAAAGGTGGAATCACCTGAGGCATCTATGCATGGAAGACAAGATAAGCAAAATATGACAATTGCATCCGTGGAATACTGTGTAGCTGCAGAGAGGAGAGTAATTCCGATACATATTACCATCTCAGTGAAGGTAGAGGACGCTGTGTAAAGCTATATAACAACAAAGGAAGTATACTTGATTATCTCACTTTCGTGAGGTACTTAGACTCATATTCATGCTGGGCACAGAGTTTCATCTACGAAGATCAAGAAGTTCTTGATAGGGAGGATAGTGATGAAACACAATGTGATTCTGTTATGTTAGCTTCATGGAATTCTACACTGAAAAATAGAAGATGGCAGAGAACATGCCACGTGCATTTTGCCACCATCACAGACAGGAGATAGATGGTGAAATTTAAGCTTGTTATGGTTAATCTTGATTGTCAACTTTATCGGTCTCGGGATTCAATGAAGAGACAGGCCCCTGGGTTCATGTATGAGGAAGAAGCCCTTCCCCAAGAGAGGGTGGCATCTTTGGCTGTGACCAAATACAAAGAATTCGAAGGGAAAATCATTTTTTGCTTGCCTGTTGCAATGCCACCCTTCCACAGCCAGTTACTGCTGTTCCTACCATCCTTCCCTGAGGACAGAGTCCAGCTTTGTGCTTTCTGACATGGACTTAAAATAAGCAACTTCCCCAGAATTTTCTGGAACTTCAGTACTAGAATTGGACTACTGGGCTTCATGGACTGAACACTCTGGGGTTTTCAACTTCTCAGGTGTGCTAACAGCCACTGTTGACTACCCAGCTCTTATTGGTGATAAGCCATTCCAACAAAATTTCCATATATATATATATATATATGTGTGTGTGTGCATGCAGTACATGTATTAGTACATGTGTATATTAGTACATATATTTAAATTCTATCAGTTCACTTCCTCTAGATCAGTGGTTCTCAACCTGTGGGTCACTAATCTTTGGGGGCATCAAATGATCCTTCCACAGGGATCACATATTAGCTATACTGCAGAGCAGATACTTGCATTATGATTCATAACAGTTGCAAAATTACAGTTTTAAGATAGCATCAACCAAAAATTTCATGTTTGGCAGTCACCAGCACATGAGGAACGGTACTCAAGGGTCACAGCATTAGGAAGGCTGAGCCCTGGGATTGTGGTTTTTGTCTTGTCATTTTTGTCCAGTGAAATGCCTTAGTCAGTTTCAGTGGCATTCAACTGGTAATCTGCAAAGGAAAACAGAAAAACCTACCAAATCTAATGATTCAAATGAATGATTTTTGGAAGCCAATGAAATTAAGGAGAACAATACTTTCAGAAGCCACATCACTGGGCTACCTCATTCCCAACACTCTAGGTACGGACAGTTTGGTTTGCAATATCAGTGAAGCCTTTGTGGTTGAACAAAGCACCCTTGCCGCATCTACCACTCCTGGAGACTTTAAACAAGATGTGACTGTACCTTCTTCGGAACCCACAATGCTTACATTCGCATCCACAAGGTAAGCACCTATGCAGTTCTTGATACTCATGCTTTCTTGGCACAATGGCCAGTTGTGTGGCCTCGATCTGCATTCACATTTGCATCTGCAGGGGTGTGTGTTCCGCCTCACATCTTGCATATTTCAATTCATATTGTTCATGCACAGCAGCTGTTCTGGGCTACACGAATGATATTGAGACCAACGTTTGCAAGTCATAGCCATGGACCACAGCGTCTCTTTAGTGCGCGGGCCGCACCATGGAGCTCCGTTCAAGGAGCACAGGTGGCTTCAAGCGGGTAATGTTTTCTTCAGTTGACTGCAGGTGGCATGACTCTGGGAGGTGAATTACTCAGGTTACACAAAAAGTTTTAGTAGTTTGTGGTCTGCTCAGAGATACGGGAGAAGAAAGGAAGCCAGAGCATCTATTGTGATGTTCTTCTCCAAAGCCTCAACGTCAGCAACAGAGGCAGAATTGGACAAGGAAGACTACTCGGCTCTGGGTTTGAAGCTGGCTCCTTTAAGAGCTTTGCAACCTTAGTTCAGTTAATTGGGTTCACTGTCTTGAAACCTCCCAATCTTCAATTTGGAAAGAGTAATAGATTACTATGGAAATAGTGTACAAAACACTGGGGAGGTGCCAGGTGTGAAGGGTGTGTTAAGCAAAAGATTGCTGACACATTTAATTTTAGCCCTGTTGAATCTGGAAAGGATTCGGAGGTATGGTTCAAAGTGATCCATTCACAGCGAGTAATTAGCAAATCATAAAAGAAACTGGTGTTTCGATTTCTATTAGTAGTGGGTCTGCAGCCAAGCGTGTAGTTGATTTGGGATTTTAGTTGTATCTTTGGTGGTTTGAGGACAGGCGGACAACGAAATGAATACTCCAGCCACCACCCTCTGTAACTGGATTCATTACAGAGACTCAATGCAAACTTGGAGAGCACAGATCCGAGGCTGTTGGTACCATTACTATGACCACTATTCACAACTTTTCCATGTGGAGTAAAATACACCCTGCTAATTGAAAGGAAACCAAGTCCCGAGAAATCCCAGTTCAACAGCCCGTGTGTTTTGTGGCTAAAATGGCATGCATATGTAAGCACACTGCTTTACACAAACTCCGCTATGGAGATTTAAAATTTATCAATCCTCTTAGTTTTGCAGCTTTTAAGAGCACACAAAACATGGCCTGTCTCGGAGAAACCTTGCATATTGCAATTCAGTTTCGAGATGTGGCAGGGGCTCATTTACAGTGGAATTTATTTCACATTGCATTTGGGGCAGGCATAAGATTTAAAAGCAATGCTTTCCCCTCTAAAGCATGCACTACAAAAGATAGATCATATATTTTCAGGCTATTTAAAACTCAGCAAGGGAAATATCAACAGATTTTTCTCCAAGTACGCTCTCTGATCAACTGGGGGGAATAAAACGTTTCTTATGAAATACAAGGAATAGAAACAATTTTGGTGCATGGAAGCCTAGTGATTTCTGCCCATCTAAGTTAGAAACTTTGGTACCCTCAAACATAAGAATTGTGTTTCTGTAGGTGTATGGGAATATGTTGTTCTTTGTTCTCCTGACTGTTTTTGTGTGTGTGTGTGTGTGTGTGTGTGTGTGTGTGTGTGTGTGTGTGTACTCCTTCAGTGATTATAAGAATTACTTTTTAAGGAGCAAGACATTGTCAGTAATTTTTTCTTTAGCTTGAAACACTTGTACACTAATCAAGGACCTCTCAGTTGTGTGAAACAAAAATCAAACAAAAGATGGTTTTCTTTTTTATAAGGCAGATCCACGGTCTTTGCGAATGAAGTAGTCAGAATTGATGCTGTCAGATATGGAGAAATCTAATTCAAAATTATAAAAAAATATTATTTATTTTTGACATAATTCTGGCTTAGGAAACATAACTGACATGTTTGCCTATTATGTCTATCATCTATCTATCTATCTATCTATCTATCTATCTATCTATCTATCTATCTATCTATTGTTTCTTTAATCCACTAAGAGAAACTGAGATTGAATTGTTGAATTGAATTGAGAATCTGTAGACCTGGAAGAATCTGCACTGTCTAATAATCCTTAAGGCACTGTGGGGTAGAATCTTTTCGTTAGTGATGTTCAGCATTCAGCCTTGTTTTCTTAATTCTTAGGTCTTTAACTGACTAAATGAGGCTCTCCCACCCTATCCACATATTGAACGTGATATACTCAAAGTGCATTTAAAGTGAATGACATTAAAATTATCTATACAGCAAATACCTCTTTAGGCATTTGACAAACATTGGGCACAACGGGTACCCTGGCTCAGACACGTGGGCGCATAAAATTGATCCCCAGTTTTCCACTATGGGTGTGGTCCTGTTTAATAATCACACAGGTGGTGATTCAAAGCTGGCAGATGTAATGAGTCTTTTTCTCTCCTGCCATCCAGGTCTCAAATAATGACATGGATATTTCATATTAATTATGACAGCTCAGACTATAGCTTAGGTTTATTCCTAACTAGCTCTTATAACCCTTTATAGTATTCTTTGTACTATCACAAAGGGTTACTTCTCTTTCATCTTGCATTTCTTGTTTCCTCTCCATGTCTTCTGGCTTGTTCTGCATTCCTAGATTCCTCCTCCTTCTCTTTTCTCCCCCTCGAAATTCTGCTTATACCTTCTGCCTAGTTATTGGCTCTTCAGCTTTTTATTACACCAAATCACAGTAGTAAAAAGTCACATACTGTACAAATATCCCTCAGCAGGAGGATCATAGTGTCTCAGCTGGTCAGTGCTCACAGATAGATGAACGGCCCCCTGCCTGTCTTCTGGTCCTCTGACCAGGGTTTCTGCTTTGGCTTCACTCATGTCTAAATCAAAATGTGGAGCTGGCAGCTAACGTTTTGTGTCTGGAAAAATTATTGTTCTCTTCCTATAGTTATTGAAGTAAGGTGTAGTCTGTCAGTACCTCCTTAAGTACAAGGAAGAATTTCCTCATTGAAAAGGCCCAGCCAACAGAACACCATAAAACAAGCTGGGCAGATGAAAAAATTACCTTCTGTCATTCGTTCATGGTCTCAAACTAAGGCATGTGAGTGGAATCCAGTTCCCTGCCCCATTTTGTATGAACCTTAAGCAAAGATTGGGATATAGATTGCAAGCAAAGATTGGATTTTCTAGTTTTCAGTTCTTGAAAAGTTGATCAAAAGAAGAGTATTTCCTGGTCTATTAAAGTTACACAAAATTTATGTTTTAGTATTTATTAATAAAATGGCGTGGGAACACAACCATGCCCTCTCCTAATGTGTTCTGTAAAGTCGCCTCCATCCTAACCCAGAGTAAGGTAATTTCAACAAATACTCTATGACCCAAAACACTCTACTTAGTTATGGTATAGTCGTCTTTCACAAGAAAACCTCTCTGGCCTTGTGCCTTATCACTGCACCTATAACTGGAATGTGGAATACTGATCTATGTTAATTCATGTTGGAAATATTTGTTTATATGTAGTGTTGTTATTCATGTCAAAATTAGTTTCTTCGAGATATTATCCAACATCTGACTGGTAAAGAAAGTTATAAAGTAGAAATGTTAAATCACCTCTTTCTTTTTAATGTTCAAGACCTCCTTGTACTATGGAATCTCTTTCAGCACTACTTTCTCGTTGTCTATTCTGAGACAGAGTTCCATTCTGTATAGTGAGCCCTGGAAGTTTTTGTGTTGTTGTAGAAAATTATTTTAAGATGTGTTACATTTGTTTATGCTGTGGAAGATTTGTTTTGATGATGCAAGGTTGTGTTGCATTCTTTTATGTTGAATTTGTTTAACACTGTGAGGATAAATTATTTTGCGTGTCTAAAACATTTGGTTGGTCTAATAAAGAGTTTAATGACCAATAGCTAGGCAGGAGAGAGGGATCAGTGGGGCTGACAGGCAAAGAGAACAAACAGGAGGAGAAATCTGGGAAGAAAAGATTGAGGAGCAAGAGCAGAAGGAGGAGGACACCAGGGACCAGTCAAGCAGCCACACAGTCATACATGGAGTAAGAAGTGAAGAAAAGATATACAGAAATAGAAAAGGTAAAAGTCCCAGGGAAAAAGGCAGATGGACTAATTTCGGTAGAGAAAAGCTGTCTATAAACAAGCCAAGCTAAGGCCAGGTGTTCATAAGAAAGAATAAGTTTCCGTCTATATTTATTTGGGAGCTGGATGGCAGCCCCCCAAAAGAACAAAGAGAAAAAAGTAACAACCAACAGCATTGTGTAGCTCAGGCTGGCCTGGAACTCACTATGTAGCCTAGACTTGTCTAGGACTCTCAGGGATGCTCCTCTCTCAGTCTGCGGCGGAAGGAATAGAGTTGAGAACTGTATGTTCATCATTTAAACAGTTAAGCCTTTGGGACGCTATGATCCACATTCAACATTATCCCCCCCCACCTTTTTCTGCTCAGTAACATTAACATAAAGCGTATGGAAATCTTAGTGCACTGAGGGTGTATCTCTTTAGTGTTATTTGCTGGCTATGTTTACAGCTTCTTGTGATGTGTAACACTCATTTTGACCACTGGAAGTTGACTATGCCTTGTCAAGGAAGGGACTTCGGACCTCAGCCCTCCCTCTACCTCAGTTATTTGTCTCTTCTAGTTCCTGTTCTTATTAAGTTTGAAGACTAGAGATGTTTATACTCTCTCCTGAGAAACACATTTCATATTCATAGGGAGAATGAAATTTTCACTTATTCAGTGTCTGTTGAGTCCATTGCCCCAAAGATATGCATCCTTTTACAATGATGTCTGTAGTTATATTTCTCTTTGCCGTTTTTCTCTTTAATTTCAGTTAGAGGGATCTTTTTTATTGAAGATTTATGTTTTTTAGTTTTTGAAGATTTACATATTTTTTAAGATTCTAAATAGTGTTAACTAGATATGTATATGTCTGAATATGCTTATTCATGTATGCGTCCAATGGGAACCAAACGTGGGTCCTCTATAACAGCAGTGCTCTAGCTTGGTTTCTATTGCTGTGATGGCTACCGTGACCAAAAGCAATCTGGAGAGACCTTATTTGCCTGACACATTCTGATCACAGTTCGTCATTCAATGAAATAATGGAAAGGACTCAAGTAGGAGAGGCAGGAAAATGGCAGGAAAAGCTGTGTGTCTTGCTGCTGTGCCTTCTTCAGCAGGCTTAGCATAAAGGCTTTACATAAAGAATTATGCAATTCTGTCCAGAATTTGTTTTTTTTACAAAGGTCATCTCTTTTTGACTCTTTCTTCTTTGTTCTCCTTTCTGTCTGCCTTTCATAGTTCCTATACAGAACTTCAGAACTGTCTTCTCTATGAAATCATAATGGCTAATCTTGGTTGTCAACTGGACTTGATCGGCAGTCAACTAAGAGACCTGCTTCTGGTAGGATCAGAGAGGGCTTGATAAAGAGGGTTGGGAAGGCCTGGGAGAGACTGGGAGGGCACATCCCAGAAGTATTTCCTGAGAACAGGCCTTCCCCCAGAGTGGGGGTGTCCCACATATAAAGTGCTCTGAGGAAACAGTGTCTGCCTGCCTTCACTTCATGCTGGTGATGACACTATCCCATTCGTCTTACTGCTTGTATCATCTTCTGCTTCCATCAGGTCTTTGGGTTTTCAGGTATGGATTAAAGACCAGTGGCTGTCTCTGAATATCACTGGCCTTCAGCACCAGACAGGGACTGCTGAAACATCTGCTTTCATAGATGGAGCAGTATAGGGAGCTTGGCCTCTCCAGTGTGCTGACAGCCATTACTGTATTACCTACCAACACTGTGAAGGCCTACCTAATAACTCTTCTTTTAGATAATATTTTATATATTAATATTTTCAGATAATATAAATAGATAATATTTAATCAGTTCCGGTCCTCTTGGGAATCCTAATCTAAAAGTCTTTGTTGATTTACTGAGTTTTAGGCTGGGCATTCCCATTACACTAAGGGAATGCTTAAACTATATAATTTTGTAATAGTGAAAATTCTCTGTTCTTTCCTTGAAGAGTCTCAGCAAATTCAAGAAACTAACTTTAATGCCCAGTAAATAATTGACCTTTATAATAACTAATATTTGGCTTACTTAGTCTAAGGAAATAGCATATGAAAGACCACCCCCAACACACACACACACACACACACACACACACACACACGAATTACTGTGGGCTCTAGATATGTATAGAAAATTAAAGGCATATAATTGTATTGATAAAGACCCAGTTGGTCTATGGCTATCACTATTATAGCAAGACAATATCATTTGAATGATAAACAGAAAAAAATGAACTGATCAGTTCTCACCTCTCTGTTAAGATTTTGCTGTTGCTAGAGCCTGCCCCACAGAACACAGTCTTTTGAACACATTCTTTTCAAGTGGACTATTCAGCACTAATTTCTTCCTATTGGGAATAATTTTTAAAAACATTAATAAAAGATTAAAAGCAATATTTGAAATCTATTATTGATCATTTTTCATATTTTTATTATTCTTTTACTTTTGAGATTTTAATATAATTATATCATTTACTCATTCCCTTTTATATCTTTAAAGCCTTCCATATATACCTCCCTGCTCTCTTTCAAATTCATATCCTAATTTTCATTAATTGTTGCTGCATGCACACACACACATACACACAAACAAATATATTCTTAACTATAACCTGTTTGGTCTATATGATGTTACTTATATGTATGTTTTCAGAGTTGACTGTGTGGTATTAGAGCTCTTTGAATACTATTTTTCCTACTCCAAAATTCCTTTGTTTACTGTAGTTCTTTTGGTGGTGCTGAGGCCATGTGGTCTTTCTCCGTCTATGTTGTTCATGTCTATTGTTATTTTCCATGCTCTGCTCATGTTTAGGAAGTCACATTGGTGAGACTTTTGTTACAGGGATCCCACCACAGTTTATAGCCAACTGAAAGCCTTTATTCCAGCCTGCTGGGCTACACTTAGGTATTTGATATCCAAGTTTATCTCTGAGCATTTAGTGACTTTTAGAGACAAAAATTGCATCCTGGTATTTCTATCTATAGCTGCAGAGGAAGGTTTTCCACAAGCAAGCAGTTTAACAGATGCTAACATAACATAGCTGGAATATCAAGTCCCTAGAATAGAGTTGAATAATTTTCATTGGAATTCTCCATCAAGCAGATCAAATTCTAGTTGAGGATGACATTTCATCAGCAAAAATACAAGATGGAATAAGTTTTGCATGGTCTTGTCCTGTCACACTTAATGTTTGTATCTTTTTATTTTACTAGGGGCTATAATTTCACAGTAGCTCCCCCCTCCATCTTCTGACCCATACAATCTTCAGCCATCTCCTCCAATCTGTTCCATAAATCTTAGAGGTGCAGTTGTTTTGTCGCTAGATCCCTTTGGACTGGGATCCACAGCTCTGCATTTTGATTGGTTATGATTTTCTGTTCTAGTATTTTTCTGTTGTAGAAAGAAGTTTCTTTGGTGAGGGGTGATGACTATACTAGCCTGTGTGTATAAGAACAAATATTTTGACTGTGGTTAGGGATTGTGTTAGTTTAGTAAAGTAGTGGTTGTAGGTTCTCCTCCAAGACCCATGACTTCATTAGTGCTGGGTAGTTGACTAGATTTCCAGTGCCAGGCATGATTTCCATCCCATTGACTGGGCTTTATATCCTATTAGAGAGCTGTTTGGTTACTGCTATGGCAGGTGTGCCATTACTGTTCCCTTAGGGTTCTGAAGCCATGCTGGTTGTTGCTATGGCTCATAGGTATCATTTTTAAAGGACAGTAACTGACTAGTGTTTTAGAGAAATTGACAATAGGTTGTTTCAGTTCATGAGCTTTGGGAAATGGGCCAAAGTCTGCTATTTATTAGCACCCAAAATTATATGCCTACCCATGAGAACTTCTACATTTAAGAACTGGGGCTCCAAGTCAGTGCTTTCTGTGACTATAACACCTTCACATTTATTTCTGTGTCTATTCTTAATCATAATGCAGTTTTATTTCAACAACATTTCAATTAATTTTTCCTCCACATTTTTTCTTGGTACACGTCATGCTGTCCCAAATTCACATATCCAATGCAGAGAAACACTTAAAACTTCTCATTTTATTCTTGGAATGATGTGTAAACATCTCTGATATGTATTTAAACTCTTCCAATGTATTCCTTTGTATTCCACTCATCTTTATCTCTGTGTTGTTTTCCTATGGGTGCTACAACAAACTGACCAAAACACTCTGACTCAGAACAACACAGACTTATTATCTCAAAACTGTGTGGGTTAGAGGTCACAAGTAAATCTTGCTAGGATAACATTAAGGTGACATCACGAATGGATTTTACCATGGAGATTTGGAGAACTACTGGCTTTCTTATCTTTCCCCACTTCTAGAGGCACTTGCGTTCCTTGGTCTCCCTCCTGAATAAAGAAAAAAAACTATATATCCATGTCCTTACATATCGTGACTTTGACTTCTTAAGTCTTCCTCTTCTGTTTGTAAGGATCTTTGTAATTCTATTAGGTGGATGTACATGCAAATATTTCCCTGCAGGTAACACAATTGTCAATCTGATTTCCTTGTGATAAGAAAGGAAGCATACACAGATCTCAGAATTACCACTCAGACATGATCAGGGTGCCATTATTCTATCTAACACAATGAGACCTTGAGTTCAATCCCCAGAACCATGAAACAAAATAAAATAAAACAAAGAACCAAACTTGGTTGCCACCGTAAAAACTGCTAGGCAACTGAATTTCATGAATTCATGATTTCTCTGCAGTGGGCATCCTCATTTCAACTTGAGTGAACTCTTAGGTCTCAAACTCTGTGTGTTTCAATTTCTCAACCCTTTTGGGTTGACATCTGCAAGCATCATTTACATTCATGTTTCCTCCTTGGTCATCCTGCTCAACTTCCATTCTCTATACATTCTTAAAGTCTCAGTGTGTAGTTCACTCTGCATCCCTTTTCAGTGCCTGGAAAGATTAAGTGGTCCTTACATTATCCTTCCTTACTGCCTTATTGATAGCAACTGTTTTCCGCTGACTGCACTGTATGCTAGCTTCTATTTCTATGAAGAGACACCAACATCACGATCATGGCAACTCTTACAAAGAAAGCATATTAATTGGGGCTTCTTTTCAGTTTTAGATGTCTAGTCTGTTATCAGCTGATGGCGAGCATGTTGACATTCACAGTCCTGGAGCAATAGCTGAGAGTTATGTTCAGATCCACAGGCTGAGAGAGAAAGAGAAACACTCGGTCTGGTGTGGGCTTTTAGAAATCTCAAAGACTAGCCCCAGTGTGACATACATTCTCCAACAAGACCACACCTCCTAATCCTTCTAATTCTCTGGAATTGATGAAGTATTTAAATATATTAAACCATGGAGGCCACTTTTACCCACATGACCACACTGGGTTGACTTCTCCCTCATACTTTAGTTCCTTGAAGTTTCTCACTTCATTTTTTAAATATCTTGTTTAGGTTTATAAAAATCATTCAGATTCAAAATGCTAAAATATATGTAATAAAAGAAGTAAATGTTTAAACTATTAAGTTTTAATGAGGGGACTATGGTTTATAGTTAAATAACTAAGACTCTAAAATAGTAGATTTTATGACTGTTTCAGTAGTTCTAGGTATCAATTCCAAAAATTGGTGTCATTTGTGGTGGATCTTTGGCAAAGAAATCTATCAAGATGTAAGTTGGATCTTATCCACAGACTTCATGAAATGGAAAGAGAAGAGTCCTTGTCAATCTCAAATTTCTAGAGTCTCCTTCATGTTGTTTCTAGAATCACATTGCATTCAAATGTTTAAAAAGTTACCTTTATTTTGAAGAAAATTCTCAATAAGAGACATTATGACTGTTTTTAAGCAGGAGACTTGTATATTATAGGCTTTTTGGGGTAAAATTATATTTGCCTATTGTTATAATTGACATATATACACTAGATATATAATATATATTTTAACAAAAATATAATATAGAGGCCCTTAGAAGCACAAATATAAGGGCCTTTAATAGTTTTAATATAATTATAATTTTATATTGGTGTAGGAGGTCCTTCTTCATTTGATTTTCTTTCATTGGTTGAATAAAGAAAACTGCCTTGGCCTTTTGATAGGGCAGAAATCAGGTAGGTGGAGTAGA
>JAQHUG010000190.1:966600-991947 GCA_028555095.1 Dicrostonyx torquatus | reverse complement strand
TGTACGCTGCCCCTGAGAGACTGTATGCTGCCCCTTAGAGACGACTGTATGCTTCCCCTTAGAGACTGTACACTGCCCCTTAGAGACGACTGTATGCTGCCCCTGAGAAACGACTGTACCCTGCCCCTTAGAGAATGCATGCTGCCCTCCACTGCCTCTCCTGCCCCATCCTCAGGAAACCAAGAAGCAAAATGCAAAGAGAGTTTTAATCAAGAGCTTGGAAACTCTGAAACTGTCAGAAATGCACCTGGAAATGCCATGAAACACCCAAGAAATGAGTTGATTAAAAATTAAGAGAAGCCATGGGATAAAGGCAGCCTTAATAAAAACTAGAAAGAACAACTACATGTAGAATACGCAGGAAACTCAAATGGTAAATAGCAAAAGCAAATAAATAACTTGATTGAAAACTAGATAATGGACCCAAGTAGTCACTTTTCTCAAAAGAGTGTGTATAAATGACCAACAAGTATGTGGAAAAATGCTTATTATTACTAATTATCCAGGAAATGCAAGTGAAGCCTGCAGTTATATACCACCTGGCTGCAGAGACAGAGTGCCTATCAAACAACCAACCAACGAATAAATAACAAAAACCCAAAGCAAAAGAAAAACAAACCAACTAATGAATAAGAAGAAGCTGGGCGATTGTGGCCCATGCCTTTAATCCCAGCACTCAGGAGGCAAAAGCAAGTGGGTCTCTGTGAGTTCGAGGCCAGCCTGGTCTATAGAGCTAGTTCCAGGTTTGACTCCACAGCTACTGAGACACCCTGTCTCAAAAAAAACCATAATAGTAGTAGTAGTAGTAGTAATAATAATAATAAAAATAATGAGAAAAGGGAATACTTACATAATCCCCATGGAAGTAAAAATTGCTGCAATTATTGGTTATTCCCTAAAATAGGATAGGGTTTCCTAAAACAAAAATTAGAATCATCTTACCATTTAGCAATCCTACTACAGAATATATAACTAGAAGAAATGAATTCAGGTATCTCAAAGAGTATGAAAGCAATCCCTGCATTCCCTTGTGTGCTACAACTCCATTCAGAAGAGTCAGGAAACAGAAACAACTCACATGTGCATTAGCTGATGATTGGGAAAAGAAAGTATGTCATAAGCACCCAAGGAGCACCATTGCACTGTAAACAGGATGCAATCCTTTTCAAAGTGATTTGAACCAGTATGGCTAAACTGGAGATCATTTGCTAAGTGAAATAACCCAGGCATTGAAAAATATGCGCAACCTGAGCTCGCGTGTACACAGAATCTGAAAAACTTGACCCTGTGGAAATAGAGAGTAGAGAGCCAGTTTCCTTAGCCTGGGGAGAGAAGGGCAGGGGTGAGGCCTGCCAACCGACACTAAGTAAGAGAGGGAAATCCGAAGTTCAGCGGTGCTGTTACAATAGGTGGCTTAAGATGACTACATGGGACAGGGATCTCTATATTTCCTTCAAAGAGAAGGAAAAACTTGAAGAAATGAAGAAGTTTGAAAGATTATGGCATGGAGAAATGGTAATTGTTTGAGGGGATATGTGTTCAAGTTGATTTAAACATTACACAATGCATGCATGTGTCTAAATACCACATAGAACCCCACAAATATTCACACTTCTGTTTATTGGAGTTGTTACAAAATGAAATTTAAGCCAAGAAACAAAAGTAAGAACCTCAGTTCTGCTTCAGTGGAAAACAGTATTTTTCCTTTTGAGAGACACGGCCTTGTAGCCATGACCAGCACCCAAGGTATAGGTTGCTTAAGGTAAGTTGGGAATTTAGACTGTGTGTGTGTGTGTGTGTGTGTGTGTGTGTCTGTCTGTCTGTGTGAGTGTGGGGGGGTATGTGGGTGTTATGCAGATATGCACAAGTTCCTGAACTAAAAGTACACACATTTAAATAACACAAATGATTTTAGGAGGGATTCTGCTTGATTGGGCTTTTTTCATGAGTTCATTTATGGATTCACGAATCCACGAGGATAAATAATTACATTTAGCTGTCTTTAATCGTACTGGAGTGGGCAAACATGATGCAGTAAGGATCTATCATGAAAGTGTTTTCCAGTAGAAAGAAAAGCTGTTAGAGAGTAACGCCAGAAATATCTTTACAGAAACATATGAGGGCGCCTGAGACAGATCATGATTTATATGATTAAAGAGAGCCAGAAAACTTGCCTTTGTAAATTGAGCATTAAAGACTGATAACATTGCCTCTTGTGAGAACACCAAAATTGTGCAGTGAGTGATGAGACATAAAGGAGAAATGGTTTCACTATTCTAGAGAGAGGAGTTCCATGCAGATTAGGGGCTTCTGTGAATCCTTAAACTTCATCTACCAGACCGACAATTTCCTTCTCTGTACACAGTAGTAGTGATGTCACTCCCCAGAAGCCCCTGCATCATCAGAGGTCAAAAGAATCCTCTGATTAGAATCTGTGAAAAGAACCCTAGCTATCTAAGTAACCATGTGAAACTTTGGTCTATAAGCTCAAGGCAGAAGATATACTGTCTTAGGGTTTCTACTGCTGTGAAGAGACACCATGACTACTGTGACTCTTTTAAAGGAAAACATTTAATTGGGGTTGGCTTACAGCTACAGAGGCTTAGTCCATTATCATTATGGTGGGTAGGACATGGTGGCATACAGACAGATGTGGGGCTGGAGAAGGAGCTGAGAGTTCTACATCTTGATCCATAGGCAGCAGAAGAAATCTGTGTCCACACTGGCCATAGTTTGTCAAAAGGAGACCTCAACACCCACCGCTACAGGGACACACTTCCTCTAACAAGTCCACACCTCCTAACAGTGCCACTCCCTATGAGTGTATGGGAGCCAGTTACATTCAAATTACAGTATATACAATGTGTCTTTATTGTTTTAAAATTAAATAATTTCATTGTGAAATTCTATCTTGTCCACTACTGGAACATCTCCCCATCTTTAGATGCAACATAAATATGATAATGTCTATAGTTTCTAAGAAATGAGAGGACTTTCATATTTAGAGTATCATATAATATTTGTCATTATTTTTTTCAGTTCAGAAAATTAGTCATTTATTAAAGTATCACAATGTGTTGTGACTTTGGATGCAGTTAAGCGTTGTGTATTTTAACTTTCTTCCCTGCCTCTATTCCTTTTCCCCTCTCCTTTCCTTCCCTCTCTCCATCTTTCCTCTCTTCCTTCCTGCCTCCATTCTTCCCGCTGTCACTCCTCCCCTTTTCTCCCTTCCACAGTGGGACACTTTTCATACAGCTAGTTTGGGAGTTCTTTTAATGCTAGGAGACAGGATACCCACAGTTCATCCTCATTTGCTGTAGGTCTATGTAGCCATACTCCTCCAAAGTCTTCCCACCCATCTGGAAGTGTCTCCTAGCTTTAGTGGTGAAAGAGAGTCATATCCCCAAACAAAATGCTGAAGAGAGATCACAGAATTTGGCTTGGACATTCAGAACAACTCGTTCCTGTGAAAATTAACTCAAGACCCCCTGAGAGTTGCTCCAGTTCACATTGAGAGCAGTGTTCGGTGCAGCAAGTATGCCTAGTCAGCTCACCTATTAGAAGTCCAGAGCATCTCCAACCAGCACACTGTCAATCAAGTTTCTGTCACAAGAGCTTTAGGAGCAGAGCATATCCAAACCTTTGCACACCTCCCATTTCTATAGACACACACTGCTCTGTGAGACTGACTTTGCCTTACGGTGAATCTCATTTTAATATGGGACTTTATTCGCATTACTCTTTCCCTATCACTCAACTATCTGATATTCTGCGAAAACAACTGTACTAATGATGTTGAAATTTAGACTTTCCAGTTCGGTACTTCACATTTGGCAATTGTTTAAAAACCTCCAGAAAGCTTGTTATTGTTGTTGTTATTAAATATTACTCTTTGAGGACCTATTTTCTTATGAACATATGTCTCAATGATGAGTCAATTTTCCTTGTTTGTTTCAGACAGGTAAAATTTTGTTTTAAGAAAGAATGAAAGTCACATGTAGTTTAAGAACTTAAATTAAAACCTGCTTCAGGGAATGAGTAGTGTTATAAAACAGAAGTCAGTAGAAATGATGCATGTCTGAGTTTCCCAGGAACGACTCGAATCAACTGTCTGTGTGTATTATAGATTCATAAACAGCAGGCACTCGGCAGTCGTAATCCTGTAACTATGCTTCTTTCTGAACACTTGCTAGGACGACGAATACACATAGCTGCTCACTATTTACATTAGAATGGATATCTCGGACGAATGGCGTCCAAGGCTGTATTTGACTAAGGGAAGTGTCATTACAATCCTGCACTAATTTGGAAGTTGTTTGTCAGATGACTTGGCTGTTTGGACCAGAGCTGAGAGCCCAGAAACTGCAAATCAGATGTCTCCACACACTTCAACACTGGTTGTTTTGTTTGGAAAAACATCGTTTTAGTCTGTTTCCCCTTATGTACATGAAGTTCAAGTCAGCCAAGGTTTCTTGTCTTGTTTGTTTTCCCTTATGAGGAGGCACCTTGCATTTTGAAGCCAACAAGAACTTGGTATTAAATTCAAACCAATGAACGAACTCTTCCAGACCCATTTTCATAATCTGGAGAGCAAGAATGATCACATTTAATGATGTGGCTGTATTAGGAGAGTTATGTCATCTAACACAGGAAAGGAATCAAACTGTGTAGGAAGTAGTCTTCAATAATAGTTTACTTTTAGTTCCAGCCTGGGGTAGGTCTTCAATGGTAACTCATCTTTATCCCTCTGCCTGGGCAGGTTGGAAGCTGGGAAGAGGAGGAGGTTTCAAAGATGGATTTTCCATTAGTCACAAGAGATAGCAGCCTCAACTGAGGAGAGATCAAAACTGAAAAAGTAACTCAAAACACCATGATTATTTGGAGCACCTGAGGGAGTCACTGGTCCCAATAACTACAGACATGTGTACAAGTGGCCTGTACTTGCTGTATTTCTCAAAAGATTGTGAGACAGGAGCCAGACTTTATCATTTTCCAAGCATTCTTGTTTCTTTCTCTTTTTTTATTTCTCTTTTTCCCTGTTCTTTTCTTTTTCTTCCTTTTTTTTTCTTTTTGAGTGCTGTGGATTGAAACTAGAACATTGCACATGCCAGGCAAGGATTCTGCCATTTAGCTTCATCACCCGCCTCTTCATGTTTACCTAATGAAAGGACAATTGCCCAGGCTGGTCTTCTACTCACTCTGTGGTTCTGCTGACCTTAAATTTGGAATCTTCCTGCCTCTGACCCTGAGTAGTTATGATTAGAGGCTTGCTACCAGGTAGAAATATAAATATCATTCTTAATTCATATGTTGTACTAAGAAAAGTCACAGACTGCATTTGACCCACAGATTGTATTTTGCCAACATTGACCACTGGAAGACTGCAGAAGATAAC
Source organism: Dicrostonyx torquatus (assembly GCA_028555095.1). Classification (NCBI taxonomy): domain Eukaryota; kingdom Metazoa; phylum Chordata; class Mammalia; order Rodentia; family Cricetidae; genus Dicrostonyx; species Dicrostonyx torquatus. Next base: position 986,552 of record JAQHUG010000190.1, on the reverse strand, counting down.
AGATTAAAGTGCCTTTTAAAACATCTTGTACACATTAACAAGCAAGGTGTAAGTTGTAGAATGTGATTTTAACTGTGTAAAGGTTTATAACAATTTTTTATGCTGCATTTGTTTAATGACATAAGGATGTGTGTTTAGTTATGTAAAGATGGGTTGCATTTGTTTCACCTTGCCTGTCTAAAGCACCTGATTGGTCTAATAAAAAGCTGATGGCCAATAGCTAAGCAGAGAATGGAGTTGTGGGGCTTGTGGGCAGAGAGAATAAAGAGGAGGACGAATACAGGCTTGAAAGGAAGAATAGGGAAGAATGAGAGAGAAGAAGGAAGAGGAGGAGAGAAAGTGGGAGATGCCTGGGAACAGAAGCAGGCAGCCACTTGCCAGACATAGAGAAGCAAGAAAATAAGAAAAGGTTAAAAAAAGAAACTGAGGCAAAACAAGGTAGATAAAAAGAAACAGCTTAATTTAAGTTAAAAGAGCTACCCAAAATCTGGCCTAAGCTAGACTAAGCATTCATACCTACTAAGTCCTCCCTGTCATCATTTGGGATTTAGTTGGAGGCCCAAAAGAAAAAAAAAAAAACCTGGGATAAGCATATGTGTCTGTGTGCAAATCTTTATGCTAGAACTGAAACTGTATTTTTCCTTTTCAAAAGTATGTTCTTGGGATTTATTCCTTTAGGCTTACCTCTTACAAACTAGAATCTTAACTAATCAAAACACTAAACATTGGCACTAACAAACATCCATGTCTGTTAACTAGGGAAGTTTACCATACTACAAAAGCTACTAGTTACTGTGTTGGTCACTATATATATCCATATCTTTATTTATAATTTTTTTATCGAATTATGTGTGAAAAGCCTGTGTTCAACTCTAAGCCTCACTATGGCAGCATTAGTTTAGGTCTCTTTTCTTTTTCTTGTTATTCCCTAAGCATGTTTCTTATCTTTAATGAAATGTACAGCATCTCACATGTATCACTCAGACAATATTTTTAAAAGGGTGCACTTCAATGGCCTCAGAAACTGTCACATTATCGAGTAACCATCACTACCACCCATTTCCTTTTCATATGGTAAAACTGAAGCTGCGTTCCCATTAAGTAATATGTCCTGCAGAGCGTGGTGGGTGGCATCTGCGTGAGCTTTGAGTCTTTGAGGGGATAATCAAGGTGAAATGAGATCACAGAACGTGTGTCTTCAAGAGAAAACTGATTTCCTCTGCCACTCAGGGGGATAGCCCGCCATGGGAACTTAATGAGATTAATACAGGATTATTTGGGGGTAATTCCTAAACTATCTTCACAGGTGAGGTGTTATCATTCTGTGATGAAAAATCTTGAGACATGGATTGATGTGGCATGTCCATCTCCCGAGAAACTGGAGAAAGGATTTGCACCCAGGCTCTGACTCAGAGCTCCCGCTATTCTATAGAAAGAAGTCTTTATACCCAAGTAGGATATCATGATGAGTTTCTCTCTCTCTTTGTGTTAAAAATGGCTTCTTATTCTAAGAAACAGGAGCCTTAGGAACAGCTATTGCAAACTATGGATTCTTAAAGTGCTTTAGCATATGACCACCAGGCGACATCTACAAAGCTCACCCACACCAGTTTTACTGCTTCCAAGGGAATGAAACAAGACAGAGATGGAATGGCTTATTGCTGGGTGGGGTGAATGTTGGAAAGTGCCCAAGGGAAGAAATACTAACCATATTTTATTTCTTTCCCCAAGCCTTATATAACACATGTGCGCTTATAAAGTACACTGTGGCAACTTTTGTATAGACATTTTCATGTAAACCATGCTCTTTTTTTTTTCCAAAATGTAATGTGTGCTGAAGGAAAGATTAATTTTCCAAAATAAACCAGTCTTCCAGAACTTTATAGATGTGAGGGGATACAGCAGACGTACCTATGTGAGCCAGCCTTTGTTTTGGCCGTCTCTCTTACTCTCTCCTTGCTCTGGGTTGCTCTGGAGCGCTTCGATCCATCCTTGGCTAATCCTCAGCATTGTTCTGCAGGAAACGTGTTCAGACACAGACCGGAGATTAATTCTAAACTGAATTGAATTCTAGCTGATTGCACACTTGATTGTTGCAGTCGTGGGAAGACAGTTGTCGAGAGAGAAGGGAACCGCCATTAAGGAGTCCCAGTTTAACAATGGCATGATCTGCAGCTTACTAATTAAAAACCGTGGCCTGGGCAGAGTGAAGTGTGCTCCCTTGAGAGTTCCTAGTGAGTAACACCAAAGTGTGATGGCTCAGGAGGGCTTGAGAAAGCTTTTGCATGGAAATATGGGTCCTTGTTGTGTCCCTAGTAAGTAAAATGACATTTAGTTCTTTGAGTCTTTAACAGCCTGGAGATTTAGTGATATGGAAGTGAGTTTTTTTTTTGTTTGTTTGTTTTGGTTTGGTTTGGTTTTTCGAGACAGGGTTTCTCTGTGGCTTTGGAGCCTGTCCTGGAACTAGCTCTTGTAGACCAGGCTGGTCTCGAACTCACAAAGATCCGCCTGCCTCTGCCTCCCGAGTGCTGGGATTAAAGGCGTGCGCCACCACCGCCCGGCTTGGAAGTGAGTTTTTAAATGCATCTAAGCAGACATTCTCAAGTTCTGGTTCTAGACACCATGAACGATCAAATATTCAGCTGGACCTTGGTGGAGTTCAAAGCATAGAAATTGGACCTAATTATTTACTAGACAGGAAATGTTTCTGAGAAAAACATTGCATAAAATTGATTGACAAACAGTATATTTATTTCCTCAAATCTTAATACCATGAATGTGATATTCTGATGAGTGACACTTAGGACAAGACTACATTGCCTGATCCTGAGGTTCTATATAAAGGAGTTGAAGCTCAAGTAACTTGAGGTCTTCTGCTTGATTGGAAATGTTTAGGGTCAAAAACATGTCGAGTGCTGTTTTAGTTACTCAGAAAACACTGGTGGAGGGACTGGAAAGAACTCAGTCAATGAAATGCTTGCCTTGCAAGCATGAGAACCTATGTTTAATCTCCAAACCCTATAAAGAAAGAAATAAAAAATTCAGGCATGGTGAACTACATGCCTGTCATTCCAGGACTAGGAGGAGCGAAAGAGGTAGAACTAATGCAAATATGGTGACCTTATAAGGAATTTTCAAACAAAACTGTAAGTTAAATATATGTGAAATAAAATTTAGAGAGAAGCTTAATGGACTTTATAATAAGGGAAGACACAAAAGAGGAATGGAGTCTAAGCTAGTGCTGACAAAGTCGCACCGTGATAATACTGGCAACAGGCTCTGTGACGTGTGCCAGGTAAATCAAACATGTGGAAGTGGGCAGAGGACCTGGCACCTGACACAACTGTGAAAACATGCAGCGGTGAACATTTGGAGGAAGACAGGATGGATCATAAATCTACTTAATGATTCACCCTTCAGAAAACAAACTCAGAAGGAAAGCAAAATATAAAATATCCCACACAGTAAGAACAAATATGCATGTGTATTGGTAAAGTAACCAGTATTTAGATATGTCTGGATTGGGGTGAAATTTCTTCACTGTTAAAGTAAAATTAATTTTAAGAAGTTGAATGTGCCTGGCCAAACTTGTTTCCAGAGCATGTTTGGGCTAATCCAACATTTTTGTTAAATTAAAACCAAAGCAAAAGGAAAAGATCAATTAATTTGTAACAAATGTCACCCTTCCTTTGGCTGTCATGAAAGACACAGAGAGTAATAATCTACAAATCCTTTCAGCCCCTTAAGGACGACAACAGACCACAGACCCAGGAGTCAATAGAGACAGAACCTCTGAGGCAGAGCTTTATTAATACAAAAATGACAGAGATATTTTTTCAACCTTTCAGGAAACATTTTAAAAGCACTGTGCAAGAGGTAAAATTCAGTTTTGCCTTTTCCCTCCCCTCCTGTGGTGTGTGCATGTCAGGGCAGGACAGACCATTCTCCTTTGGCTGATTAACCAAGATATTGTATTGGTGGGTATAGGGTAGAGTCCATATTTAGGCTTCCATCTCCTTTCTCCTTTTTTTGCTATTCCATCTAACAGTATCTTGACTCAAAGGAACGATGCCTTTGGAAGCTGTAAATGAGTTTGTCAAGCTTGTCTCATGAAGAGCATGACCCAGACTGAGCTGTAAAAAGACAGTTGGACATCATGGAACTATGTACGTGTCGTGGGCTCTGGCTAGTCTCTGAAGGGTTCAAAGTAAGGAATGTGTTTCAGAACATCTTCCTTCTAAAGAAGCAGGTTAAATATTTATACCTGAGCTTTTCTTTTTTTTCTTTCTTTCTTTCTAAGCTTTCTGGTCGGTGACCTTCTATTTCCTAAAAAGACCAACAGTGGGGTCTCTTCTTCCACAGAGAGCTTGGAGTGCTGTCGTGCAAATTTGAGGAGAAAAAGTGAAAGTTGATGGTTTTGTCTTTGCACTTAGGCTTCTGAAACTCAGCCTCCCCCTCAAATCAATATGTTTGAAAGATGAAACAATCTGTTTTATGAAAGACATTCCTGTTGAAAGCCGTTCTGATGCTTTAATGATGAGAAATTTACAGCGAGACATTTCTGTTGAGAGGCTGTGCTGTAAGAGTACAGGTTTGGGAGGACTGTGCTTTTGAGGAGACGAGGGAAGGAGAGGAAAGGAGAAATGGACTGACTGAAGGTGGGGATGGACCAGATGGGTGGGTTGGTGGCCGCATGCAGAATGATAGTCATTGTGGAAACTGAAGCTTAGCTTACCTGTGGCTCAGAGAAGCCTACAGAACTTAGGTTGAGTGAACACTACAGTTTACCCTGGGAGAGAACTCACACTTTTTTCACTCCCTGGTATTTGGAAAAGCTACTGAAAGGTTTTGGTTTAGGGATAAAAAGGGACACTAGACAGATTGTCTTTTTTACATAAGTGAGTTGTTAGAAAAGATTTTAATGCTATAGGCAGACAGCAGCAATGTAGGCATGGCTCTGAGGACAGATCGGGGCCCGGTGGCAGACTGTGTGTGTGTGTGTGTGTGTGTGTGTGTGTGAACGTGTTTGTGTTATGAGTTCGGGGAATCCCTTCTTAGTTTTCACAGGAAGAAGACTGAAAGTTTTCCTTTGGTCCACATTCCGCTGTTGCTAAGGGTAAACATTGAATGTTCACTTAAAGTGATGTGTAAACATCTTTCCTGGTTGAACATTGCTGGGAGTCCTTGAGGAAGGGCAGACAAGAATCTAGAAAAACTGGTTACTTTAGTATTAGAATTGCAAAATGCTGTAGTTACTGGAACTATCAGAGTTCCAAAAAAATAGACATCACAAAATGATACGGCCCTGGCTAAGAGCTCCTACCAAACATGACTCTTGGAGTCAACATTGGCGATACAAACTGCATTCTCACGACTTTTCTTTCAGTTTATTAAAGCCCAAAAGGACTGTGGGATCTTTGAAGTATTAGGGGTAGCATGGGTGGGGACAGCCTATCCCATAGCATGTGAACTGTGGTGTGAGAAGGGTATGCTGACCACCACCCAGGCCACAGTGACTAGGCTCCTTAGGCACACAGGGTTGAGGAGGAAAAAAATAATGGGAGTTTGAAAAGTCAATATGAGGCCTTAACAGACGCAGTGGGAAAGTGGGGATGACTTATTTTTATTCCATACGCGCATCTTCTGGAATAGAGTACGTTCATGCGAGCAACTTACTAACTAAAGAAATTCGTTTGAAGGTTTTATACTCTAGGTTGTTTCACTTCTGTTTAATGCAGAATGGCTTTTTCATTGGCATGGGAATTTTTAAAAAAAGCAGCCTAAGCAATGCATAATCACAAAGACAAACATAATTGTTTATTTGTTTATATATGATGTATGCAAAGGCCTAACAGAGTATGTTTTCTTTTCTGTGCTTGCTACTATTATATATGGCACAGCAATGCGTTCCCACCCCTCCCTCCCAGACCTATTAGAACAGATAATTATGAGTTGATTAGATGTAGAGAAGAGTCAAATTAAGCCATGATGTAACTAGTGAGAGACACGCTAACTCCTTTCTACTCAGCAGCTGATTCTGTGATAGTCTCTTTATTAGGATGGTGGTGGGACATGACTTAGAAATGCAGGCATAATTAATTTCTGTCAACCTGGATAAAATTTGGTGTCTGAACACAACAATATCCACCTCCTTTTGTTCTTTCTTCTTCCACCCTTCTTTGTGGCTTGCCATTGCATTAGGGTAACTGGCTTTCAGATTTGAGATTGAGTTTTTGAAAAATTCTTCATGGATCACTGTTGGCACACTTGGGGACATTTCCAATATTATGGGAGGATTTATAAGCTCCATTCCAGGACCTTCGCCCCATTCTGGTCGCTCAACAGAAGAGTTACTTAGAATAAATATAAATACCATCTGGGTAATTATGCACAAATTTCTCTGAGGCATTTGCTTTTTTAGTTGGAGAAGGCAGGCTGGGATGAAAGTTCAAGTGGCAAAGTGGTTGGGATTTCTACCACTCAGGAAAAAAAAAAAAGAAAAGCTACATTCTGAAGTTGTAGCAGTTTATGTGTGAGGGTACAGGAGGATCTCTGGAGCTCATTGGCCAACCAGCACAGACAGATAAATGAGTTCCAGGTTTGAAGACTCTAACTCAGAAAGTAAGGTAGTGAGGTAGAGAGCTATGAAAGAATTATCTGACATTGATGTGTGACCTCCACCAGCCCACATGCACATGTATACACATATGCACATACTTATATCACACACATCACAAATAAACACGTGATTTACTCACATGCACAAGTACACACATATGAACATATAACAAACAAACACAAATTGGAGAAGGCACGAGTGAAACTTAGATTTTACATGCCATATGATTTCCATAATACCGTATTATTTCTTTAACAATAATGATGTTAAGCACATGTAGCCACTTCAGCTACAGTTTTTTAGATTATTGCTTAGGCTTTGAATGGATTCATGTGGCACTCATGGTCTCTGAGAGACCTGCTCTTTGAAAAATCTTTCACTAAAAGATTGACTGGACTTGAGGATGGAAAAACTAGCTTATATTAGTACCATGCTTTCCTAAAATGTTTTGATCAGTGTAATCTAGCAGTTGGAGATAGGTGTGTGATATATACAGGTATTTATCCACTTACTAACAAAACACAATGAAACATTTGAAGCAGCTGAATATGTAATAATAGGCAAGTAGTTAGGATAATTATGGTACAGCAACTTGGTTGAATAGAATTATTAAATAGAAATAGCAGTTATGAAATTATACAGAAACAAAAATTTTATAATATTTGAAAAGAGAGCAGAATAAAAGCTACTTTAGGCTGAGTCATAAGTATTAGAGATTATAAAATAGAGAAACTAATTTATTTATCCCTTGGGATTCAGAACAGCTTTTGAATAGCTTCCTTAAAAGTTTACCTTAAAGTTCTTGCTGCTCTTGCAGGGAACCCGGGCAATTACCATTACCCACATTTAGCAGTTGATAACTGTGTGTAACTCCAACTCTAGGCAATCTGATGTCCTCTTCTGGCCTAGCTGAGTGCCTACATGTGCATGCAAACATACATAAAATCATGACACACAAAAAACCAATTAAAATAAGTGAATCTTTTAAACATTTGCATTTGTGTGCCCTGATGGTAAGAGCTAAGTATGCAGGATGACTTCTGCAGCTTCCCAGCCAATAGCTCATGGGCCAGATTTGATTATCCTGATGCATTCAGCACATCCAAGATGAGGACCTAACAGCAAAATATTTGCCCTGTACATTTAAAAATATATATAACTGAAATTTGGCCTTATGGTATTGACCAGATACTATCCAATTAGAAATCAGTGCAATAAGCAACCACATGTGAAAATCCAGAATCAAAATACAATATAAAGGTGTTAAAATCATGAAGAGAAAATTTCAGACCATCCTTTTTGATTCTGTATTTTAAATTGTATAACTGATTCTTGATTACATTTTATTTGTCATTTTTTCCCCCCTTAAGCCTCACTCTTTTCCCTCCCAGTACCCTTTTTCTCAAACTCCACCCTCCACTTCTATGTATTCCTTTTCTGTATCATCCCACCTATACTTCCTGCCTTAAAGTTTCTTGTCTAAATGTGGGTGGAAAGTTACCCAGTGCAGCCAGAGTAAGTTACCTGTGACTATAGCATTTAAAAGAGTGACACCTCTTCCCCAACAAGCATCAAATGCTGATACTGTCTCTGGGATGGTGTGGGGCCTCATGGAATATTTATGTACTCAATTTTATTCAAGTCTTGAAACAGACAACCATGACTGCAGTGGGTTCACAAGTGCAAAGCCCATATTGTATCCAGATATGTATTTTCTGCTTATCTCCCCATCCTTGGTTCTTATTCTTTTCAACTTCTTTCCTGAGATTTTTTTTTGGAGAGGTGTGTACTAGCTATCCCAGTAGGAGTTAAGTACTCTATCAATACTTATTCCAAGCACTTTGACGAGCTATGGGTTTCTGCATTAACCATCTTCTTCTTCGTTAAGACGTTTCTCCGGTGAACCTTGGTGCATCCTTAACCTATGAGTACAGCCATGAATATTTAGATGGTAGTTTGTCAATATTGCTCATAAATTTTTAATTAATTTATTTTTTATAGAACTTTATAATGAACACTGTATGTACATCACGCCTTACTCTCCTTCTCCCTTAACCTCTCCCCTCCCTCTGTAGACAGAAATTTCTCTCCTACCAGGTCTCACAGTTGTTTAGTCCCACATAAACAAACAGAGGCTTATATTAATTATAAACTGTTAGCCTATTGCTCAGGCTTATCACCAACTAGCTCTTAAAACTTAAATTAACCCAAATTCTTGCCTATGTTTAGCCATGTGGCTTGGTACCTTTCCTCAGTGAGGCATTCTCATGTTGTTTCCTCTGTATCTAGGTGGCAACTCTCTCCCTTTCCTCTTCTCAGAATTCTTTTTTCGGGTCCCACTTATACTTCCTGCCTTGCTACCGGCCAATCAGCATTTTATTATACAAGTGGCAAATCTTTACAGTGTACAGGAGCATTATCCCATAGGATCCCTCCCTCTCAATTTCAATACTTCTTAATTATTCTTGCTATCTATCTATACATTATCATTTAATGTATGTATATAAGTATATATGCATACATATCAACTTACTGAGTTTATTTAGCATTGCTTGTAGGCTCATATATCCAGGGTTTGTCACAGAATTGGACAACCTGTATAAATGTCCCTCAGTAGCTCGTCATCAAGTGCTCCCTCCTTGTAGAATTTCCCCATCCACATGGGCATGCAGGTCTTCTTCAGACAAACATGATAATAAAATTTCCTGGGTGCAGTTTCCTCATATCTAGAAAACTTTATCTAGAAACATGAATCCTGGTCAGTGGGGTCTTATAATCTTTCCGTCCCCTTCCTGTGATATTCTATGAGCCTGAATGGGCAAAGCTTGCCTTTGCAGATGTATCACTAGGGTTTGGGCACCCCAAGATTAGCTGCATATTCGCTGAATTTTCACAAGCTGTGAACCTCTCTATTATAGTTCATCTATTGCAAATTCAAGCTTATTTGATGAGAAGTAGGAGCTACACTTACCTGTGGTTATGAGAGTAGGTATTTAGAATACTATTAGCAATTATTTTATTTTTGGAATATGGCATCACTAGGTTTTATTCTAGTGTCTGTGACCTCACCAGCCATTGGTATTTAAATATCCATGGCATAAAAAAAACTCATAATAGAAACCCAGGAAATAATCAGTCTGATTTAAAAAAAAAAAAACAGGTTCTGGATATGAATACAGAGTTCTCAAAGAGAGAAGTTTAAATGGATGACAATATCCTTATTAGAGCTCAACACTGTTAGCATTTAGGAAAATGTAAATTAAAACTACTTTGAGATTTTATATTAACCAGTCAGAAGGGCTCAGATCAAGTAAGCAAACAGCAGCAAATACTGGCAAGGATGCAGGGAAAATGGAACCTTCATTCACTGTTGGCAGGATTTCAAATTTATGCGGCCACTCTGGGAATCAGTATAGAAAAGTTTCAAAAAGCTAAAAGTAGATGTGCCGTATGACCTATCCACACCACTCCTTGACACATGCTCAGTAGAATGTCCCAGTACAGAGGTCCGTGCTCAGCTGTGTTCTTCATTGCTCTATTCACAGTAACTAGGAAAAGGAAACAACCTAAATGTCCTTCAGCCGAGGATAAAAATGAGGTATCTTTACACCTTGGAATTCTAGTCAGCTATAAAGTAAAAATAAAGCATGAACTTCTCAGGTAAATGGCTGAATTTGGAACCTATTGAACTGCAGGAGATAATTCAGACCCAGGCAGGCAAAAGGCACATGTTATCCCTTATCTATGGATCCTAACTCTGAAACTTTTGATCTGAATATATGGCCTGAAGTAACCAAAGAGGGCAGGAAAGTCAAAAGAGACCATAGAAGAAAGAGGATCTAGAGAGGAGAACAGCAGGATACAGGTCCTCTGAAGGGAGAAATGGCAAAAACTAAGGGGGGGAGGCAGTTAATATTTAGTGGTGGGAGAAGAAGTAGTGGAAGAGAGAAGGGAATGAGAGATAAATAACATAAAGAATGCTTGAAAAAAACCATAAGGAACCATATTATTTTCTAAAATCACTTAAATATACATTTATAATATGTATGTATATTATTTGAGCTTTAATGCTGTTATATTATATTACATGGGGCACCAAAGAGTCATGGATTAGCTACCTACCAAAAACCTTAGTGCCAGGCATAGGAAGTCTCCCAGTAAGGAGAATATAAGAGACTCGCAAAACAATATGGACTATTGCCATCGCTCTTGGCTGTCTTCCAGAACTCGGAGGGAAGCCCCTGTTGCTGAAGACACTCATTCTTCAGACACAGGACTTGAAGGCATTGAGTTGAACTGATATGGTAGTCTTCTCCCTGACTCTCATAGACTTGGGGACTGGCTCTCATAGACTTGGGGGCTGGCTCTCATAGACTTGGGGGCTGGCTCTCATAGACTTGGGGGCTGGCTCTCATAGACTTGGCAGGTGCTCTGCATGCTACCAAGGGAAAGGAATACTCTGCACTCTTGCCAAGGTCAGCAACATGTACAATAGCATAAAAGCGGCACTTTTTCTCAAGAGCAACCAACAGCTCTCTAACATGACTCCAGCAAAACCAAAGCTGTAAGTTCCCATGTAGGACCCTGACCAACCCAGCGAGATATATTGAGATCGAGTAAATCTCTATGCAGTTATCCTATATTTGTTAAAAATTATAGCTATTAATGTTTCAGAATATCCAAGCATAGAATTGTAATAGTCCAACAATAGTGAATAATTGGTTGCAATATTTCTTCTTTGCTGGCTTAGGTGTATTAAACGTGTAATAATTTTACAAGGGCAACAAGGAATACCTCTTTGTTAGTATAATCATTATAACTTTGTATTTTCACATTACTTTATGACTCTTGGAAGCCAAGGAAGCCTTGGGTGAATGGCTATTGTTCGGCATGGGCACAACCATGTTTGAGGACCTTAGGTTTCAAATCCATAGGAACGGCAAAGCTTGTCCCAATATGGGCCATGCTTGGAATTGGCAGAGCCTGCCTCTGGTCCAAGTGAGAATATGGACAGCATGTGCAAGCGAAATGTTTTCAAACAATTGACTAGTGAGTGTGAAAACTGAACTGCAGCCTCTGGCTCCCAGATGTTTACAGCCTGAGTCCACTCCCTTACAGAGTCCTTCTAGTGAGACTAGTTGACCCCAAGCCCCATGCTGTACATAAAGAACACCGAGATTCCAGGTTTCTGCATACAGCTTCACCTTAGCACAGAAAAAAAAAACATCTGTTTGCCCTTTAACTAAATGCAAAAAAGAGGAGCAGCAAGTCTGCTATTGATTTACTTTAAGGGACCCTAGAGGACAAAGCTCACCAGGCCCTTCCCCTTCTCAGATGGACATTTCTATATAAAAGGGGCATGGGAGGCCATTCTTTATTTTGTTATATACTAAAGTAATGCAGTTGACATTTTCCTTTGTGTGCACCACCTGACTCTTAAACAGTTTCTAATAGTGCCTCTACAGCATGACAATTAGGCTCCAATAGAGACATAACTTTGTGTGGATGGATCTAATTTCACTTGAGCTGTAACCAAGAAAAGTTCCATCTGAACACCGAATGGAAAAGGATGGCTAATGTTTTGTTGTGTTCTCCCGGATTACCTGTAATTGAAGGAAAGGCCCCATCACCTGAAATGACAAGCATCACAGCTGAGATTGTTTCCAGGTTGCAATGGCAGGTTCCATTTAACACTGCAGGCTCCTCATGCTCATCACATTGAGATGCTATTAGCAGTTAGACATTGGGCTTGGTATAGACGAAAGGTGATTTGGTCTCCACAGGACCTCAGAGACTTTGATTTGGGCCTCCCTCACTGTGTTATCATCAGTGAGACTAATGAACCCCACTCACTGTGCATTCAGGAAGTGATGATTGTTACCAGAACTATGGTCCATCATTTTATGCTGTAGTCAGGGTGCCTTCTCATTGCCCATATTTGATCATAAAAAAATCATGTCCATTCATGTTCTTTTCTATGGTCCTATATGTATAACTGTCATTTGTCTGTTCAAGGCAAGTGGACCTCATAGGTTTATGTCAGCTCCACCAATTTAAATACATGTTATAAAGTATGTGAAGTTGCCTGGAATCCTATTCAGTGATATTTTCACCTAAATCTGTATTTTCAGTAGCATGAATAAGTTTATTGCTATTAGCATATATATCTTAAATGGTATTTTGTAAACATAAAAAAGTATTGCTTTATTTATTGCTCAGGAACACTTGACTGTTTTGACCAACAGCTACCTACAGCGATGGTATTTTGTGTTAAGTACTATTTCATATGCTAAAAGGTGGCAAATGTAGAAGTAGAGAAACAGGATTTTGAGAGGAAGTATAGAAACCTATACTCGAGGTATCTGTTATGTTGATTTTCCTTGTTTGTGCAGACATTGGTAGGATTCCTTTGAACTGTGGCTATTTAAAGAAAACTATACACCCCATCCTCACACATACTTGAAAATAAAGAATTGAAGTGTCCCCTGATCCCGTAACTTGTAGAGACTGATTTATGAGCTATGAACTGATCCTTCCTCAACCATATGCATCCTATAGAAGACTATACATCACATATAGGCATATTATGATTTTCCAGTAGAATAGAATTATCCCATGAAAAGTAAATATTAAGGATCATCACAGGCAAAACAATACTCTTTTGTTTTCAATTTTCACACTTAGTTAGATCTCAGCAAATGACACAGGAGTTGTTTTATGAACTGGCAGACTGTAGGGAATGGAGGGAGCACTGAGTGATTGAAGTCCTGAGTAAATGTGTATTGTTGACTTGGGCTCAGTCACTTTGAGGATTCCAAGGCGTCAGACCCATGGGAAACTGCCAACACCCTTACCTGCATAGACCAAGTTAAAGATGAATGGCAAAATCTTTCTCCGGGGCCTGAGTGAGTTTATAAATGACTGATCAGTGTGTGACAGGCTAGCAACTCCAGTTTTCTCCTCCTAGATCTCCTGGATGCTTACAGCCAGAGACTGTTCACCTAGAAAGGCCTTCTCCTACCGAGACTAGCTAACCACTCCCCCCTTATTCTGTAATCAATAAATACTCTGAGTTTCCAGGTTAAGGTGGAAGCAAAACTCCCCATAATTCTAGCATCACGCCTCTGTATGTGTTTCTGTGTGTCTGTTCTTTCTTGTTTCAACACCTCATCAGGCTTCCAGGGCCCAAGCTGTACTGACTAGGGCAGTTAATATGCGTTAGTATGATGGTACCATAATGCAAAATTTTGTATATTAAAGTGTGAATAGTATAAAAGATGCATTTTTTGTGGTCAGTGAATGCAATCTAAAAGAATTTCCCAACTCACAATACTCTTAAGGATAAGTAAAAACAGGAAAAAAAAAAAGAAAAAGAAAGAACACTGATACAGGACAGCTAATCAACATAGAATAAATTCACCATGAAAGAAATAAGAACAAATAGGGAAAATGATGAAACATCAAGATTTCTTTCAAAAACATATAAACAGCCCAAATTTGCTTTTCTGTTTGTTTTTGAGACATAGTACTGTTGCTGAAGAACTTACTATGTAGGCCAGGCTTGCGTCAAACCTACAAAGATCTGCCTGCCTCTGCATCCTGAGTTCTGGAGTGAAGGTATGCAGCACCATACCAGGCCTAGTCTATTTTTTTAATTTATTTTTATCTTTTTCCTTTTATCGAAAAAGATTTCTTTTTTTTTGTCATACAATATATTCTGATTGTTGCTTCTCCTCCCTGCACAACTCCCAGTTTCTCCCCACCTGAGGATTCACCTCTTTCTATCTCTCATTAGACAACAAGCAGGCTTCTGAGGAATACTAGTAAAATAAAATATGATAAAACAAAAAATAACACATTAGAGTTAGACAAGAGAGACAATGGAAGAAGAGCCCAAAAGGGGGCATGGGAATCAGAGACCCACTTATTTACAGACTCTAGAAACCCACAAAGCACTAAACTGAGAGCTGTGATCTGCCCCATGTAGACCCTGTGTCTGCTGCCAGTTTCTGTGAGTTCCTATGAACTTTGCTCATGTTGTTTTAGAAGGCCTTGTTTTCTTGGTGTACTTCATCCCTTCTGGGTCTAAAATTCTTTCTTGTACCTCTTCTATAGGATTCCCTGAGCCTTGAGGGGAGGAATTTGATAGAAATATTTTATTTAGGGCTGAGTGTTCCAAGATCTCTCAATCTCTACATAATGTCTGGCTGGGGTTGTCTATATTTATTTCCATCTGCTGCAGGAGAAGGCTTTTCAGATGATGTCTGAGCAAGATACTGACCTATTATTTCCCAAAATATTATTTATTGCTCAGTTTTTAGTTTTTGTTTGTTTGTTTTTTAGAACAGTAGTATTTGGGTTTGCTTTAGGTCCTAGGGCTGTCTATCTCTCATGCTTTATCACTCAAGGAGTATGAAGTATGAGCTCTACCTCATGGAGTGGGCTTCAAGTCAAATGAGATATTGAGTTGGCTACTCCAGAAGCCTTGGACAACCGTTGCCCTAGTGCATCTTGCAGGTAATATACCATTGTAGATCAAAGGCTTTATAATTGGATTGGTGCTTAGGCTTCTTTCTTGATAATGTGCTGTGTTGTCTGAGTTTCTGTCCTACCCCATCCCCCAGCCGTTTAGTCCCTAAAGAAATCACACAGAGGTCTACATTTATCATAAACTGGTTGGCCCATTAGCTCAGGCTTCTTAGTAATTCTTATAACTTATATTAACCCATTATTTTTATCTATGTTAGCCACATGGCTCGGTACCTTTTTCAGTGAGGCAGCCGCATCTTCCTTCTTCTGTGTCTGGGCAGGACTGCAGAAGAATGGGCTTTTCTCTTCCCAGAATTCTCCTGTTCTCATTGCCCTGCCTCTTTTTCCTGTCTGGTTGTCCCGCCTATTCTTCCTGCCTGGCTACTGGCCAATCAGCATTTATTTAAAACATAATTTGCAGAATACAGAATTGTCCCACACTAGTGCTGAGTAACTTCTTGTACACAAAATGCTAGAACACAGGGCTTAGGGTTTTATGTAGGCACCAGCTTGACTTCTTCAAGATCAATGAGTGGTGTGGGTGCCATCTTTAGCAATGGGGCTTGCTGTCAGGTTGTTGAGAACAACATATAGTCTTGGTAACAAACTGGATTGTTGGAGCATTCTCATGGGACCCCTTTCTATCTGTTATTTCCAAGAAAATTTCTACTATATTTGCTCAAGAATTTAAAATACTGACTCTATACAACACAGTGAAGAAGAAATATCCACAACTAGCTCAAACCACTTGAAAAGGAAGCCCCACCTATTGTATAAAGACATATTCCAAAGCCATTTTAAACAAATAATTGTAGCAGTAGCTTGAGGACCAGCTTTAAAAAAAAGAAACTAGTAAAATATTTGATCAAGCATCAAAAATCAGTGGGAAAGAAGAGAGTATTTGCTAAGTCAATTGATTTACAGTGTTGAGACTTAATTATTTTGATTCATTCATGTATTGTATTAAAACTGAACTTAGTTTTGTAGCAATGTCATATAATTCAAGTTACGTGGAAAAGATGAGGCAGAGGCATTGCAAGTACCTACCAGGCATGGGCAGGAAAGTGAGTTCAAGGCCAGCGTGGTTAGTTTTGAAAGACCTGGTGTTAAAATAACAAAAAAAGTTTTTAAAATGGCTACTGATATAACTTTAACTGAATATTTGCCTAACATGCCTGAAGTTTCAGGCATAAACCATAGTAACAACAACAATAATAATGAATATAACAGAAATATTGAAATCTATGTGGTTTCTGGATCTAAATGTATATCAATGACAATGAGAAAAAATATAAAAATGCCTTGCGATTCAGCAAGAAAAGGGAAATGTTCTTGAAATAATTGAAAACTACATTTTATAACATACAGATGTTAGATTTTGTTTATGAAAAGGAAACCATTATTACTGTACAGTCGGAGATGTTTCTACCACTTGAAGCTGGTTGGCCCGTGGACTGAAACTGTACAGATGCAGTGAGACAACAGAAGACTGCTGGGACTGAGACAAAGGATTTGATTATTCAGGACCCAGCAGGAAGGGTCAACTTCATATCTATCTTGGTAGCCTGCCCTACCACCACATGTCATCCCAGTTCTACTGGAGAAATGCAAATGTGCCTTGATAGATGTTCCACAAGCAGTGGGTTTGCATCATAGCCAAGAAAACCCCATTCCTAGGAAACCTCAACCTTCTATACAAGGCTTCAAGCAAACCTGTCCAGGGTTTGTGATGTAGGGAGGTATTATCTTTATTATATAGGATATTAAATATTCCTTTTGCTCCAGAAAATGACTGTATCATTCTGGGCTATTCACTCTACAAACGCCTGTAAAATAATGATCATGTCCAAGGCTGTTAGTGGCTCAACATCCATAAGATTGAAAACTGAGAGATGCATAAAGGGTTCTCTGCCAAAAGAACTGCCAAAGCTAGTGAAAAGATAACACTCTGAAGGATTTTGTGTTAGAATGGTGGTTTGCAGAGATCGCTCAGCAGTTAAGAGCACCATCTGCTCTTACAGAGGATCAAGTTCAATTGCCAACACCCACATAGTATCTCACAATCGTAATTATAGTCCAAGCTAATATGATCTGGGATTCCCCTGTGTATGGTGTGAATATTATTAATAAAGGAACTGCACAGGCCTATAGCAAAGCTATAGGGGAACCGAGCTAGGCAGGGAAAACTAAACTGAATGCTGGGAGAAAGGAGGCAGAGTGAGAGAGAAGCCATGTAGTCCCACCAGAGACAAATGCCAGAACTTTACCCAGTAAACCACTGCCATATGGTGATACACAGATTAATGGAGATGGGTTAAATTAAGATGTAAGAGTCAGTCAATAAGAAGCTAGAGCTAATGGGCCAAGCAGTGTTTTAATTAATACAGTTTCTGTGTGATTATTTTGGTGCTGGGCAGCCAGAGACAAACAAGCAGTCTCATTACAACAGGAATCTGACACTGCTTCTGGCTTCTGTGAGTACCAGACACACAAGTGGTGTACAGACTTACATGCAGGCAAAACATTCATACACATAAAATAAAAGTCATATGTATATAATATAAGAAATTTAATATGCTATATAATTATTGAATATCAGAATAAATAAATAATAAGGCAATTCAGAGCTACTTAGATGCTCAACAGCCATCTACCACCAATAATAAAGTCCTGAGTTTGGTCCCTGGACCCATGTGACAGAAGGAAAGAATCGACTCTGTAAATTTTCTTCCACCTCCAAATGTGAGCAGTGATATCTCTTAGTCTCTTACACACAATTTAAAAATAAAATCATAATAGGAAGGAATTCATAGAAAGTGAGCCAAAATTTTGAACAAGAAACTCACAGTGTAACACGTACATAATGAGAAGTGTAAGTACTAATTGGATACATAAAATGCAATGAACATTTGCATTTGTACCCATCAAATTGGGAGAAGTTATGAGCAGGGATGAACAGTAATCCGCATATTCTACTTGGAACAATGTATCAAATTAATTTGGTAAAAATGCTTTGCTGTACTTTGGGATTAAACAATTGCATTCCTAGGACTAACACTGGAAGAACTTTGCACAGATATATGTGAAGTTGTTCAACTCAATAATATGTTAGAGACTGACTAAATGTCTATTGAAAGCAATGATAACTATGCAAATGGCATGCGTATGACTGGGTAACATTTGATAAGCTGAAACACAAGACCTACAAAATGTACATATGTGTGTGTGTGTGTTTGTGTGTGTGTATCTCTGTGTATGTGTGTATGGGGTGTATATGTAGGAAGACTGAGTAAAAAGCCTGCTATTTTTAGTGTAATAACATTAACATTGAGTTTTATATACACATACAATAACTCAAGAATATGTAGACCTATTTCCCCACTCCTCTCAGGTATTCTTTACTTTCTTTGCTTATCTTTATAGCTCTTTTCACTATCTGAATTTTCAATTTTATTTGGAATAGCGACATTCATCAGGCAGATATTGGCCTCTGACCTGCTTTCTGAGGTTTAATGTATTCTTATCTTATTTGGTATTCAGAATAATACTGTTTTCATAACATAAATGAATACTTGTTTTTTTTTAACATGGAATGGTTGTTGGAGGACTGATGTCAGTTATTTAACAAGAGACAAAATTCTACAGAGTATTCATCATTACCTGAGCTTCCTTTTGTGTTTGTGTGTGTGTGTGTGTCTGTGTGTGTGTGTGTGTGTGCGTAGGTGCAGGTGCATGTGTGTGCATATGCGTGTGGGGACTAAAGGCCAACCTTAGGTTGTGTCAAGTGCAATCCACCTATTTTTTTCATAATGAGTTATTACATTTCCTAGAACTTGACGTTTAGGCTAAGGCTAGCCTGGATCTTTCCCTGCTACCTCGGTCTTGGGATTATAAGCATGTGCTACCACAGCTGACTTTTTTTAATGTGCAAAATTTGGAATTGAACTCATATTTTCAGGCTTATAAAACAAGACTTTTCTGACTGAGCTATTTCCCTAGTCTCTGGGTCTGGGTTTTATTTGTTGGAAAAAGTCTTATTACTGTCCCCAATATCATTCCTCATTATAGTCTATAGTAATTGTTTATTTCCTTTTGATTTAATTCTGACAGACCATAAATGTCTAGAAACTTATCTATTTCTTTTAAGCTTTTTAATTTATTGTAATGTAAAACTTCAAAGTATGCCTTAATGGGCATCTGAATTCCACTGGTATCTGTTAAATGTCTGCTCTTAATTTCTAATTTTATTAATTTGGATCTGCTTTTCTTCTTTCTTTTAGTTACTATAGGTAAGGGCTTACTAATCTTGTTTATCTTTTCTTGAGAAATAACTCTCTTTCTCACAGTTTTTTGTGGATTTTTTTCCTGTTGTTTTTGTCTCACTAATTTCTTCTCCGATCATTATTACTTTGTTCCATCTATGATTTGGGGTTGACTTGCTTGGTCTTGTATTTTAAGACATGGAGGTGCATTGTGTTTGGGATTTGCTTGTATTTTCACTGCAAGCATTTATAGCAACAAGCTTCCCTCCTAGAACCTCTTTCATTGTATCCTGGTAATTCTGGTATGCTGTGCTTTCAGTTGCTTATTTTAACCATTTGTGTGGTATAAAAGGCGGTGTCTGTAGGGCCTCATATTTTGCATTTAGTGACATACACATTTGCTTACTCAAACATATATTTGAGTTACACTATTTTCTCTGAACTTACTTTCACAAATAGAAAAGTAATTGATGAACCCCACATCAGACAAAGGCCTGGTCTCCAAAATATACAAAGAACTCAAAAAACTGGACATAAAAATT
>JAQHUG010000190.1:917490-961728 GCA_028555095.1 Dicrostonyx torquatus | reverse complement strand
TCCTCCCTTCCCCTTCTCCCCTCCCACTCCTCTTCCACCCTCCTTTCTCCCCACCCATCCCAATTTTCTCAGGAGATCTTATCTATTTCCACTTCCCAGGGGATCCAGGCATGTCGCTCTTAGGATTCTTCTTAATGAACAGTTCTCACCCTCTGGATAGTGTTACTCCCTAGGCCCACCCTGCTCAGGACCAACCACACTAGAAAGGACTTTCTGGCCTTGTGTTCCACTTTCTAAAGTTCCCCCGCTCTCTTTGTCACCGAAACTTCAGTCATTGCCTTTACTCCACCATCCACTTTGGAGGATGGCTGCTTTCCAACCAACCCTGGCTTTCCCTCTGAGATTCTGGCAGTCGCTATGGGTGTCATCTGCCATCTTTCTCTCTCTGGAATTCGTATTCTTTAATTAATCTGCTTGTTTACAGTCTGCATTGCTAAAGTGAAGCCATGAGGGCAGGGTTAACTATTTCCCTCAAGTGGATTTGCAGCTCTTATGACTTTATATGGCATGTAATGCAAGCTCCCAAATTACGTTATTGATGTGTATATTTTTATGGGCATACTTGTCTGCCAATAAATAAAGGGGAATGAAATATTTGGTGTAGTTGAATGTCTTAATTCCTTTTTGTAGCACGCATGATTGATAATTTTTGCTTCAATTTTGTTTGGTTGTTCGAGATCTGTAGCTCCTTAAAACTCAACTTAAGCACTTCTAGTCACATTATGCTCAGATATACTCATCTACTCATAATCTCCATATAGAATTTTTGTGTTCTCTTGAGCTCTGCTTTATCTTTTGCTTGCGAAGTTACCTAGAAGGTGACCGAGACCTATACATTCAAGTGGCATGTGCCAAAGCTAATCTCATGGATGCTCTTAAAGCTCTCATGGCTGAGACATACTCCATACAAGATTCAAGATAAGTATGTTTTGTTGGAGAGCACTTCACTTCCCAATTCCACATAGTAATTAGTGAATGTGAAAGAGGTTCAAGCAGTCTCCTCAACAAAGCCAAGATATATGACACCTCACATCTTTCTCTAGATAAACAGACAGGTAACAAGTTCGTTGTTTTCATAGCTTTGGAAGCATGAAATAGTATAGTCATGAATGAGGAAGCCATAGATCTGACATCCTCTAATCCATCCATAATATTAGGCAAACTGGTGGACAGGGACATAACCCCAAAGTGTCTTAAGCAATTGGGACACTGTAAAGCTGAGCTCTGCAAAGAGGACATTTCTGCCTATACTTTAAGACCTATAGAACTATTAGTTTTACTTTTCATTGAATTGTGTAATGTAGATGTTCCTGTAGCCAAAGACAAACACGGAACATTTTTGGATTTTGGTCTCTGGGCATAGGCTTTCCTTCTCTGTAATAAGCACTCATGACAATCAGTGCCTTTCCCAGTGTCTTAACCAACATCACCTGAATTAACAAAACAGACTCCCACAGTCCAGGCTGTGGTAAAGATTTCCTGAAGGTGTAGCAACCCCTCCACTCTTGCCTCCTAATTACTGCCTTGTCATCTCCTAGGCAAAGTGGGGCTATTGTAAATATTCCCCACAAGGGATCTAGATACCCAAGTCATTTGGTTCCATAAAGGAATATGTCATAAAGAAAAGTGGTTTATAATTTTTTTTATTTTTTGCCAGAATAATTATATATATATTTATAAATATATAAAGTTGAATATATTCATTACTGACCAGAACTTATTCTTAATTGTAGTTTTCTTATTATCAGAACTTAATTGTTTTGTTTGAAAAATTTTGTTAGTTTGCTGTAAAAAGACAAGATAACTGAACCCAATATTCCAAGTCATTATGTGATTCCTATGGATATAGGGTTCAGCCTAAGCAGCTTGCTATCTTCAAATACAAAGACCTAATTGAACAGCAAAACAACAACAACAATAACAGAAACACTTTCCTCCACTTTTGGAAGCTGAAAGTATGAGAGGGTGATAATTGTTTTAAGCTAATGTTGAAGACTTTTTCCCTGATTATGTTCTACATGGTCTTCCTTGATGTATGAGTACTATAGAGAGAACTAGAGGAAAACAGAGGTGAAGAGACGGAAGGGGCGAGGGGAGAAGAGGGGAGGAGAAAGGAGAAGAGAGGAGAAGAGAGGAAAAGAGGGGAGGAGGGAGTGGGGAGATGCTCTCTCTCTCTACTCTTATATAATCTTACCGTGAAGGTGCAACCATCACGATCAAGTCTACCCCTGTTCATTACTGAATGACTTCAGGTTCAAATACATCAGAAGGTATCATAACACATGAATTTGATGAGGAAACACTCATTCACTCTCTAGTTGAGATCACAATTGGTTTTGAAAAGGTCTATTCTCACTGTCCTGGCATTTATGAGAAGGTATCTTAGAAATAAAAAAGACTCACAGTGCAGATGATGATACATATTTCTCTTAATAGGTGAGCAGATATAGTCTAATGGTGAAGTTTTCAGAATGAGGAATGGGTTCTGTGTAGAAGTTTTCAACAACATGTGTTTAAACTTTAAGGTGTTTTAGTTGTGAAAAAACATGAAAAAGCAACCCAGAAAGCCCAAGTTCCCTTCAATTTTCAGAAGTTCATTTTGGGGATAAAACTGCACGCATCCTGCCCACATAGTTGTCAGTCTTGGGATTCAGGAGACTGTAGTTTGGACCAAGCATCAGTTGGCATGTAGCTCTTAGGAGGACACATAGCGGCTTCGCTTCTGTAGTTCTTTGATTCTACAGGAGTGTGAGGCACAACAGAAATGAACAAATTGAGAAGTGAAATCTGCTCACGATGGCAAGCTCTGCAGGGTGGGACACTTCAGCAGCCTCCTGCATGCCCTGAATGTAAACACACACAAAATAAGCAAAGCAGCCCGCTTGACAGTTTGCTCTGCACTGAGTGCCCTGCTTGCTTGTTTGAATTCCTATCCACCAATCCCATCTCTATGCTCAGAAACTCAGCCAGATTTTGTATTGTCAATTAAATGGAACATTCCCCATAAAACAGTTTCCTGGGTCATAAAGTAAATATATTTCTGATTTATGCTTCCAATGTCTTTGCACACACGCCTTTAGTGCTTGGTGGTCCTTTTCTTATGCCTTGGCTTTTTCTACCATCTAATACTTTTACTTTAAGGAATAGCTTTTCTTACCGCTAGAATCTAAAGTTTTGCACACAGAGATTGTGTCTAATAGATTTTTATGTTCACTGAAGTGTCTAGGACTCCATAGGCAGTAAATCTCAGGAGACAGATATTGAATGAATAGATGAGCAACTGGAACATACAAGATAGAGGAAAAATGATGAAGTCGCCTCTCTGGAAGATCCCTCACCCTTTTTCCTTATAAGTCTAAATGGTTCTTTGTTTCAGACTTTGGTCTGAAAAATAATAGGAAAAAAAAAAGCAAGACAAGGTAGAAATTTGGGTAATTCACCCAGGACATGTGACTTTGCACTTTTAAAGATAAAATTAAGTTCCTTATACATAAAGGTGCAGAAAGTGGTGGGTGGTCCTAAAATGATGTGTGACTGGGGTCCCAAAATAAATGAATGAGTCAGGTTCCTCCCGACAAAAGGTCTGCTGATGTGACTTGATGGAAAAAGAGTTTCCTTTAGAAGGTGAACTTTGTCAATAGCATCAGGTAAACAACAGTCGGAAACTTCGAGTATGAGGAAGCTAGGGTGATTTCAAGTAAGTTGAAAGCAAAGAAAAGGCTTTGTAAAACCTGATTGACTTATTTCCATGTTCCCCACTAGCCTCAATCTATAAAGAAATCATTTCTCTGTATTCCACGGTAATATATCTTACTTTTTAAAATGTACAGGAACTGCCAGCCAACTAGGAGCTCAAAGCGGAGACATTGTACAGCTACTTTGGCACTATGTCCTTAATATATGTCGGTGGGTTAATATGCAGTAAAGCCAAGCCTGCGACAGCCAGATATAACACTCCCAATTCTCCTGACGGGAAGGAAAGTTGCGTGCCAGGGAGCCGAGACACGGTTTCTCCTGTCATTATTCTTTCCGTAAGGTACATCTGAAACACACCTTTCCAGCACAGCAGTCATTGAATCCAATTATATATTTTTAGGTACCATTAGCCATGCTCCCCCACCTTACATTTCCAGAAAATGCTGCACATCTGGAAAGAACAGCAAAGAACAAGAACGGGCGTTTGTGCTTGGCTCCTTCTAGACATGTTTCACTTCATTTCCTCTGCTTTTACTGCACTTTCCTGTGCGGCTCCTTCTAGACATCCAATAAAACACCTCACCACATAGAAATCATAAATGATCTAAGGTGAGCATGACTGACATTCTAAGTTTCTGATTATCAGTATGATGCGGAAACTAAATTAGGAGCAAAGGCTCACATTGGTAACGAGCTCTTCTCTGGGTCCCTTCTTGGTCTGTGTGTATAGACTCTCCTGCCTCCTTGCCTCTCCAATCCACTGACAGACAGACTGTCCTACCTGTGTTTGTTTTCTGTAACCTTCTATGACCTTCTCAGTGTCACAAGAAGGAAGAAAAACAATTATGCCTTTAATTCAGTTTTCCACTCTTCAGCCATCAGTCTCCACTGTTTTGCCAGAGTACAAAGGAAAAATCATTACTTTACCCTAAACCATTTTAGTAATAGAAAATGAAGAAATAGCCATGGGAATCACTTAGATCAAGGTCACAATGTGATAGCAACATGAAGGAATTAGCCATGGGTCATACAGGTCGAGAACTGAGTCATGAGCTAGACTTTAAGGATGATCAAGAAATACGATGAGGCTGAATTCTCTGGGAAAGCATTTGCTTAGACAAAGATTTGAAGTAAATGAAGATGACTACATGCTTAGTTTTTAGAATCTGATTTATCTAAGACATCACTGCCTTTTACTTCTTACTATACATGAGCATGGTTCAAATTCTTGCCTTGTAGCTGGATGCAAGGTCAAGAAAGTTTATCAAGTAGTCAGTGTTTTTAATGTTTGAGCATACAGGAAGACAAAATAAAGATGTCTAGGGTATAAAAGTCATTTTGATAACTTAATTTTCAGCATGTCACTTCTGGACTATTTGAAATATTTTAAACTAATATATCTCTTCCACTACTCCCCTCACACAAACATAATGTCAACCAAAACTAGTGAAATGCTATATCATAACTCTATTGAGAGAGGGGAAAATAAATGAGTCTCTTGGCTTAAAACAGGTCTTCATTTCTTTCCTTTCTTTTTTCTTTCTTTCTTCTTAACTTTCTCTTTTTCTTACTCAAGAAACCAGCAGGTGCTGGTATGAACACTGCCATTCATACTTTGATGTAAGCAGTAGTCTAGTAGGGGATTCAGGAACTAGACGGAAGTTATTAGAAAAGACACAGGGAATACCTTGGTTCTGGGTATTAGGACAAGAACAATTTGGGAAAATGTCTGATTGGATAATGGGTAGTGAGAATTTGGGGATTGAGTGAGGTGAAGAAGGAGGGAGGTGATGAGGCAACTAGGGGTCACTGATCAGTGTAGGATGCTGAGAGACCAAAAGGTTGGAAAGTCCATCCACATCAGGGAGTAGGATGAGTAGGAAGATGTACCCTGATTTCCATTTGGGTACTGTGTTAGTCAGCCTTTCACTACTCTGGTAAATACCTGACATCAAGAACACGCAAAGAAAGACTTGTTTTGGCTGATGTTTTCAGATACCATTAACTGTGGGTTTCTCTTAAGGCAGAACCTGGCATCAGAAAAGGGAGTAGTAGGGAAAAACTTCTCACCATGTAACATCCAAAAAGTAGGAAGACCGAGAAGATAGAGGAAGAAGAAAGGACAGGAGGTGACACTCAAAGATTCACCCTCAATGAACTACTTTCTCCAACTAAGTCCCTCCTCCTGATTTCCACAGTGCCCCAATAATGCCACCAAATTTTGAGTCGATTAGTAGAACAATCCATTGATTCTGGTCAAATTGCCGTTAATTACTCATTCCCTCTGTAGCACGAGGAACTGAAGACTAAGCCTTAAGTATAGGAACCAATGGAGGGCATTTTATACCCACACTATACAGGTATACATAAAAGGAATGAGCAAATAATTGCGTGCATTGAGAGTTACTGAGCTCCATTCATTCCTATATGGTATAAAGAGTCACAAATACAGAGAAGAGGGAAATTGCAATGAGCCTTTGACTTTAGAATTAATAATGGAAATAGTGTTGACTCATAGTTTTCAATAGCCAAATACCCAACAAGATAGATAGATAGTTAGTTAGAAGAACATTAATGAAATTATTTACAAAACAATTTATGTATTTCCTAGTTTTGACTCCTTAGATCCTGGAGAAAGGGACAGAGATGTCAATTGCAAAATGCACACTTTTCATTCCATTTATTATGCGTTTCATTCTTCACTGAGCATCTGTGACTCCTTAGAGAAATTAATTATTTTTAAGGAGAGTAAGGAGGGCCAAAACATTGTTTCAACAAATACGTAATAAAGTACTAGTGCCCAAATACAAAACCAGGCGTGGTGATGCCCATTTTATCACTAACACTGAGCAGTCAGGGACAGATGGATCTCGGGTTTCTACTACCTTAATTAGTGGGCTTCAGGCTAAGAGTGTGGAAAACAAGGTGGATTGCTTTCAAAGGGACAACCCTCCATTATCTTCCACATACGTGTGCTGCATACCTGTACACACAGAAACACCATTCACATAATGTACATACAAAAGCTAATAAACAGGTAAGGAAATAAGGAATAAAGAAAGAAACCAAACAGACCAGTGTGAAAGGCTCTCTCTGGTTAAATATGGTACTATTCAATTATTAACATAAGCAATGACAATACCAGATTATAACACTGAATAAAAGAAGAACTCATGAGCCCATTCCAAATTAATATGTAAATTAAAAATATGAATTATTTTTTCTCCCCAGAGAATGTCAGCTAACTTTTTAAAAATGTGTCAGGAGATGCATTTATAACCATAATATCAAAAAAGAAATCAACAGGAAACATCAGTACACGGTAGATACATGTGTGGACGTTCGATGATGCGGAAAGTGCTCGTGGAGTTGGAAAATATTTTTGCAAAGAATAGCTGTAAATTAGGAAGGTGCAAGTGAGTCTCTTTACTTAGAGAAAACCCAGGAAATTGTACTTTAATCAAATTCTTATGGTTAATTTCACCCAAGATGGAACAAATTGAATTTGGTCCTGATACAATGGAATGCAAGAACAATAACAGTGTCACTGTTCTGGTATTTCTGCTCTCTGTGAGAATCATAGACAAACCTACATTAGAAGGCTGACCACGAAATAGCTGACTTGCAATGTTCACAGGTTTCAAGATTTTTGTCCAAGGCAGGATATGAGGAAGATGCACATTCACTCTGTAGGAGACAAAACAGACTTAATGACAGAATATGGACCATTTCTGAAGGTGATAATATTGGGAAATGGTGGTAATTGAATAAAAATCTCTGGCTATATAGGGTTAGCAGGTCCATTCAATTTTTAAAGTTCATATTATAGTTATCTAGAGCAATGGCCCTACTGGCAAGAACTATACAGTAACATATTCAAAAAATGAGAGGGTATATATTTGCCAATGTATTTTACAATTATTTGAGAAATTTTTGTTTTAAATTTTACTTTTAAACTTTGTTAAAGCTTAAAATTATTTAAAAATAAAAATCTGAAAATGTACATAAAGAAAATCAGAAAAACATTCACCTCATACAATCTGAACAAAATCTGTAGAATGTCCAGGCTATCATATTGTGCTGAAGTTTCCACTATATTTGTTTTGCACAAAACCATGTTACTGTACAAGATATTCTAATTAAATTCTAGTAAAAGTAGAGTTGAGAAGATGGCCCATAGAGTTAAGGTACCTATCTACTGATAATGTTGGTGACACTAACTCAGACCCTGGGACCTGCATGATTGAAGGAGAGAACTGTTCACAAATTGTCTCCACCTCTGCTTACACACCACATCATGTCCTGTGCCAGCATCCCCCATATGCTCATAAATAAATAAATAAACATGTAAAGAAAAAGATGGTGCCTGAATAAAACTATTTACCAAGCCTAGCTACTTGCCGACTCATCTATTAGCTCCATGACGTTGGTGTTTATATATGCAATAGGCAGATTTGTTGACCAAGTACCATTCTGTTGACTGAATTTCTGTTCTGTCCAGTTCCCTCAGTCATTAAATACCAAAAAAAAAAAAATCACACCAAGGTCTATATTAGTTATAAACTGATTGGCCCATTAACTCAGGCTTCTTATTAACTATGTCTTATGACTTACATTAGCCCATAATTCTTGTATGAGTTAGCCATGTAGCTTGATACCTTTTTTGGCATGGCAGTTACATCTTGCTTCCTCTGAGGCTGGGTCACGACTGTAGACTGAAACTTTCCTCTCCAGAATTCTAGCTACTCCACCTCTACTTCCTGCCTGGTCGCCCTGCCTATACTTCTTGCCTGGCTACTGGCCAATCAGCATTTTATTAAAAATAATACAGGCAACAGGATAAAAGACCATTTTCCACTGCACAGATTGAGAAACTAAAGTAGAAGAATTTAAATTTAAGTAATAATACCTTTCATTTGACTCTTAGTAAGGAGAAAAGATGGAGTTGGATACAAAGGTCTGTCCGAGGAGAGGGAAATGACTCAGTGTGTTGACAGAGATTTCTGTCCTACCTGGTCCTGCAGTCATTCAGTCCCATAGAGACACACAGAGGTCTATGTTAATTATAAACTGGTTGAGGCTGTAGCTCAGGCTTCTTATTAACTCTCACATCTTCAGTTAACCCATAATTCTTGTCTGTGTTAGTCATGTGGCTTGGTACCTTTTATCAGTGAGGTATTCTCATCTTGCTTCCTCTTGGTCTGGGTAATGACTGTGGATTGAGCCTTTCCTGTTCCCAGGATTCTCCTATTCTGGTTGTTCTGCCTATACTTCCTGCCTGGTTGCCCTGCCTATACTTCCTCCCTGGCTACTGGCCAGTCAGTATTAAACCAATACAAGTGACAAATATTTACAGAGTATAAGACCATTGTCCCACAGCATCAGTGGATAAAGGACTTGTGGGGCAAGCCTGAAGACCTGAATCTGGAAAGCCACTACTCAGGTAAAAGCTAGGTGGTATGACGGTGTGTACCTGTGGTACTAGTGTTGGGATGGCAGAGCTAGGCAAATACCCAGAACTCATTGCTAAGCCAGTATAGCTGAAGCAATGAGGACCAGGTTTAGGGAGCAACTGTTTCAGAAGCTAAAATGAGGTGTGATGAGGATGGCCAGTGATGTAAGCCTCTGACTTCTCTACATGCATGTGTATGAAAATGTGCACTCTATACATGTGTAGACATATGCACAATCACACTTGAACATGAACACACGCATGTGTATGAAAATGTGCACTCTATACATGTATAGACACATGTGCAATCACACTTAAACATGAACACGCAGATATATTTTCCCTCTTGACCTGTCTAATTTTCCAACTATCATAGATGAACTATGATAAAAAGAGTACAGATGAAAGATTCTCAGTACTGTCAATTTTTACAAGTAATGAAGATTATTAAACATACACCTCATCAAGTAAAGTTAGTGAACTTACAAATTGGAAATTTTAAGTACTAAACTTTTTTTCTGCCAGCAGAAGGTAGAGAATTTTGATAGTAGGATCCCACAGAATTCTAAAGCCTGAAGACAACCTTGTCACTATTTGTGTAATAAAGAAATAATCTCCAAATGTCTACAAGGAATGCCTTTGACATTTTCTTCACAGAATTGTAAGAGTTTATAAACTGAACAGCCAAGAATAAATACAAAAACACTTAAAGGACTCTCAGAACGTAGGAGCAGCCACAAGATACAGGAACACACACGCACTAAAGTTTGATCTAATACACAATCTGTGGGAAGACAGCTTCTCTGTATGGGACAACACCAGGGAATCAATTATTGCTGGCACTCTGTTCTCTGAAACAAAATGACTTCTAGTGCTGCAAGCTAGAACTTTAGACACAGATTTGAAAGTAAGCAGTATGGTAGAAATGACATTCTGGGGAAAGTTGTAAATGCTGTGTAATTATATGTGGAAATAGATCAGGAGACAAGCAATATTTGATATTATAAGCATTTTTAAAAATATAATTTTGTGGGAGTAGGTCTCTTTATGAGACATAGTAGACACATTTCTGATGTTTTATTTCTGGTACCAAGTGAAGAAAAGGATATGAAGAAAGGAATGAATAAACAAAGGAAGGAAGGAAGAAAGAAAGAAAAAGAGAAAGAAAGAAAACAAAGAAATGAGAGAAAAAATTATAGTCTTTGAATCTATCTAGGAAGAATCTCAACAATGAAATCAACTTCTTGGTCCAGCCTAACACAGACTTTTAATATTTGCTGCATGGCTTTTTATGGGGAGGCTGCTTCTGTTTATCCCAGGCAAAGAGGCAAAGAGGAAAAGGCAAACCCAAGACACTATTCCATGTAAGTCCAGCTTGGTCAGGCAGTGGCTTTGAGTAGAGTTACGCATGGGACCATGGTCAGCTGAGAGGGGACTATATTGCTGTTTAAGAGTCTCCACCTGCAGAACTAGGGGCATAGCCTCAGTCTTAACTATTTGGGAGGATAAGTCAGGAGGGTTGCTAGTTCAAGGCTGGCAGGGACAACTTAGAGAGATACTGTGTCAAAATAGAAAGTAAACAGAAAACAATAACAACAAAACAAAACCCACACACATGTACACACATGCTCATGCACGCACACACACATGCACACATACATGCACACACACATACACACACAGAGAGAGAGAGAGAAAGAGAGAGAGAGAGAGAGAGAGAGAGAGAGAGAGAGAGAGAGAGAGAGAGAGAAAACCCCCTGAAAATTTAGTTGTGGACTGTCTAGCATGTAGAAACTCTAGGTCTGATCCCAGGCACTACCACAGTCATAAAAGAGCATGCTTGGCACCTACCATTCCCTGTCTAAAGTTATCTTCTGCTAGCTGCTGGACAGAAGCTGACCATAGAAGCGTTTGACAGGAAAGATGTTTCTTGATAGCAGTTTAGAAAACACCATGCTTTAAACAGTATCTACAACTAGTCACATTAGGACCCATTTTTGGAAAGGACACTTTTATTTACACTGAAAATATAAATGGGTCTTGATGAAAATCTTAAAAAAAAACAAAAAACAAAAACAAACAAGCAAAAAAAATCCCTGGATGTTTTCACACTAACATTCATTCAAAATATTCTCAAAAGGTTTCAGCCAGATATAGTGATGTTCTCTTTTAATCCCAGCTCTCAGGAGGCAGATCTTTATGAGTCTCAGGTCAACCTGGTCTCTACAGGTTGTATCAGGACAGACAAGGCTATTTCACAGAGAAGCCCTGCCTAAGAAAAGAAAACGTTTTTGAGACTTGACTAAAGATTATTTTCCCCTTAACTTCTGAGAGAATTATAGTTGAAATTCCTGTATTTTTCCACTGTGTGGAGATGACTGGGCTATGTCTTCATGTTAACATTTAGGCTTCCCACAAGCATGATTAACTGAGATTTACAGCAATGTCCTTTTCTTACTTTTTTTTTTTAACAAACGGTGCTTAAAAGAATTCCATATCATGTCTAATGGAAAGACTACTTACTGTACGTGCAGAATGTACATTTACACAAATTATATATAATTCATCCCCAGAAATTTTTTTTAAAGTAAAGTATGATTAAGTACATTTTCCCCCTGAACTGCAAGTATTAACCATGCTGCTTTCCCCTTATTCTCATGTAAAACTAGATCATCTCAAACTTTTATTGGGTCATCTGTGATTTTATGGAACTTGTCACCAGCTCCTCATCTGGGAGTTAAAGAACCTCTTTCAAGTATCAAAAATTTTATAGCCCCTTTCTCTATCTTTTGTAGACTTTCATTTACATTTATTATTTTATTAAGAGAGGCATAATTAATTTTCCTGCAGTACAAAGTCATAACTTGCCTTCTTAGTTCTAAAGTTTTCCCTCTACTGTGTCTTGTTCCTTCTGTTCTGACCAAAAATTACTCCGCAGTGCAGATACAATGGTGTGGGGAAAGTACAGTTGTTTAAGGATATTTGAAAGTTTTGCTCCTAATGTTCTCCCCAATCAGAGAGGTCACAAGTTATTTTTCTTCACTTAGTTCAAGAAATGTCTTAGTAACTTAGACTATGTTAAGAAAGTAAGTTGCAAAATGCATCAGGCAGTGGTGGCACATGCCTTTAATCACAGAGGCAGAGGCAGATGGATCTCTGTGAGCCTGATCTTCGAAACTAGTTCCAGGACAGTCAGGGCTATACAGAGAAACTCTGTCCTGAAGGAAGGAAGGAAGGAAGGAAGGAAGGGAAGGAGGGAGGGAGGGAGGGAGGGAGGGAGGGAGGAAGAAAGGAAGGAAGAAAGAAAGAAAAGAAAGAGGAAAAAGGAATTAAGAAAGAAAATTTGTTAAAGTGGCTCATGCCTATAGTCCTAGCAGCTGCAAAACTGAGGCAGGGGGATCTCTAAGAATTCAAGGCCATACTTACCTACAGAGTGAACTCTAGGTGTGCCTGGCATACTGAGTAAGGTAGGGTATTGAAACAGCCAAGCAAGCAATGAGCAAGCAAACAAATAAACAATCAGAATAAGCTAGGAAGATCTCTTCCAAAAGTTTGTGTTCAAGAAAGGATGAAGGGGAGAAAATTTACCAAATAACCGGCTCTCTGAGAAGAGTGCAAGGGTATCATCATGCAAATACTGATGGTAGATTTTTCTGTTTGCAAATGCTGAGCATATTTGTTTCTTCTGTGGCTCTCCCTCAAGAGAGGCCCTTGTTTGGATGACACAGATTGTTAGTGTACAAAAGTTCTGCTTATACCTGTAGGCAGAGTCAACTCATCAGGAAATAGTGGAAGAACCAAAAAGACTACGTGCTGCTGTTTGCTCCTTTCTTCTGCTTTCGAGACTGAATACAGAGTTGAGAAAAGCTAGGCTGGCACTCAAGTCCTAAGAAGCAAGAACCTGGGTTCTTTATTTCTGACTGAAGCTGTAGTACAATTTCTGAGGCTTCCTCAGTGTTGACTTTAGTTAACATCTATAGGCCAGCTAGAAGAATCACCAGGCACAAGCCAGAGCAAGACGGAATAGTTGTATTTATGTAGGTAAGGTATACCCTCCATTCTGTCTGCTGCAATGACGTGTGTTGAGTCCAGTCAATGCAACGAAAAGATATCTTAGGAAACCAAGGAATTATGAAGGAATATCTGGGAGGGATACATTGTTGTCCATAATAAACGTCATGTTGTTTTGCATATCAATGATCTCAAACAAAATTTTCACATGGGTTTTATTTTACAGTCTTATTTCCCTAGATGTTAGTATGGAATGCCAGAAAGCAAAGAGGCTAATATTACAGTAAACACACCATCCCACTGAGAAATGGATAGATACAGGCTATGAGGTTGATTCAGATTTAGAATCCCGGAGAGAAGGAACCAACACTACAGCAACAACAAAAAAGTTTCTAAGATTTTCTGTTGATTTGAACTATGACAGAGAATCTTAGTAATATGATGCTCAGATCAGTCAGAAACCTTACATAGTAACAAGACTTGTAAATAAAAATCAAATGTATGTGCATCCTCTAAATATTCAGTGGCTCATGTTTGTCACTATTCATGAACATATTTTATTTACTTATAATTCATTGGTTTACTCTTTTTAAATGTTTCCAACTTTGTTTTGAAACAGGTACATAACATTTGTGGTGACTTTGGGATGTCCAGTGCATGCATGCATCGTACAAAGTTTAAATCAGGTTGATCATATCTAGTTCTTTAATATTTTTCAATTCTGCATGCTAAACAGGCTCCAAATCATATTTTATAGTTTAAAATATAGGTTCTGGAGATATGGCTCCCTTATTAAGAATGTTCTCTTCTCTTCCAGAGGATTCAACTGCAGTTCCCAGCATCCATTTCAAGTCCCACGTAGAGCTTCAGAGGGTCCAGGACCATCTTGTGGCCTCAGTTGGTCAATGGTCATAGATGGCATACACTTAGACATACATGTATGCACACACACATACAAATAAAAGTTTTTTACATTTACTTATTGTGCATGTGCACATACTTGCCCGCATTATTGCACACACGTGTGAACAACATGCTGGGCTCAGTTCTCTCTTTCTGCTATCTGGGTTCTGAAGAACACTGAAGTCTGGGCTTGAAAGTCATACACCTCTCCCTGCTGATCTTTCTAACCAGGCATCTTCCAGATTTCAAATGTAAAATACATTGTCATTATCAACAGTCACCATTCCCTCCAGTAGTACACAAGAATACTTCTAATAACTTGCCCATTGAGGAATACATATTTTTATTGACTTTAAAAATATTTTAAATTTACATAATATTTCTGCTTTCATATGTTAGTATAACCAACAATTTTACAGAGGATTTTATTATAAGTAGCATATTATTATAATATTTTCCATTTAGTCTGATTTTCAACAGTGTTGCTGCATGGGGCCAGATTTTCTTGCACAGAAATGGAAGATATTTAATTTTGTTGTTTTAGGTAGCATTGTGTTTTGCAGAGATTTAATTTTCAAGTCTCAACTGTAGAATATGATGGTAACAAAATTGCATTTATGTTTCTATGCAATTTCTTTCACTTTAGGATTTATAATTTTTATTTCCTTGCAAATTTAAATTATAAAGATTGCCTTATTCAGAAGATTATGACTAGTGACTTCTATAGTTGTGTGTACATATTCAAGATCAAGATTTTCATCAGATTATTATATACCCTTTCCTTTACATATGTCATTAAAGTCTATAGCAGATACTTATTTCCATTTTATGATACTTAAGCATTCATTAGCTGCTTTTCTTAATGATACATTTCCTTAATAACACAGCACTTATTTCCTGACCAATGCAGTCTTTATTAAAGCACAATTGTCTGGAGCTCCATAGTGACTAAAGACAGTAATCCACAGAGTGGGGACACAGAAGTAACATATTTTCCCACTGTATTTGCTAAACTATATGAGCACTTAGCCCTCATTTTTCACTTTATGGGAGTATTTTAATTTTAAAAATGAATGAAAAATGTTTAGTCTCCAAACCCAAAATAGATATCCCTGTAAATATGCATTTTTTTGTGTTTACTTGTATCTATTATGAGAATTCAAAACTTTTGATTTCAATCATAATATACCTTTTAAGATATACAAGGAAACATAGTTTTAATTGTTTCTATGCCAAAACATTTCAAGTGTCTGAATATTTTAAAATATAAGTTAATTTCTGAGAAAGTGTAATATCTGAGAAAGTGAAAATAGATTTCAAATACAAAAACTATATAATCTACTTACTAGATTGCCAACCATTATGAACTAGCAGAATATTATCTCTATTACTTTATGTATGATAGATAGATAGATATCTATCTATCAATCATCTATTTAGTCTAGAATAATATTTTTGTCTGAGTCAGTGTTTTTCACATTTATTTCTTATACATTGACTTACTTCATATGAGTTGGTTATTAAAATGTAGATTTCTATGTCCCAACATATCTATTCAATTTGTTTCTGTGATGGATCAGCCTCAGGAATCTTAATTCATAACTAGTTTCCTTGTTGATTCTTATGCATACTCAAATATGAAAGCCAACACTCCAGGGGTTTTTCATTTTCTAATAATTACAGGAAGGCCAAATGTAATGAAAGTTGTGAGGGCAAATTGGAGAACATTTAAATAGAACAACTAATACTTAAGGGTACAATATCAGTGGCATTTCCACATCAATGACCTTGATTATTTAATATATTCCCAACATAGATGAAATCAGTTCTTTTACCTAAAGAATGCAAAGAAACAATTTCTAGGTTTATTACTTAAATTTTCTTAATTTGTTTCTTGATTGAATGCAATTTACTATGCATTGTATAGCATAAGCTTTTAGCTCAATAAGCTGCCATTTTCTTGAGTTGTACTTGCTTGCAAAATTATTGTGACTAAGCGTATTGACTTTTAATATTCTCCCCCCCATACTCAGAAGGAAAAGGCGGGGAATGTCATTGGACTCTCAGTAGAGTATCCAAATACTTCTTCCAACCCTTTGTGTATGCAATTCTACACTAGCTACATTTGAGCTTTGAGGGGTTAGCAATTCTTCTCAGCCTGTGTGTCATGATGAATGACTTCCACAGGAGTTGCCTAAGACCATCAGAAAACATAACTATTTTCATCATGGTTCATAACTAGCAAAATTAAAGTTATGATGTAGCAACAGAAATAATTTTATGGTTGTTGGTCAGCCCAAAATGAGGAACTATATTAAAGGGTACCAGCATTAGGAAGGATGAGGTCTACTGGGTTGAGTACACAGACACAGAAGGAATGTACAAAGGAGCTTCCATCTATGCGCCCACAGGGAAATGGTTATCGATGCCTCATGCAGACCTTCTAGAGTGGTTGCTTTACTCTGCCCATGACCTCTCAGCCATGGTCTTTAAGTAACTAATACATTTATGGATACCCCAAGACAAACTTCCGTACAACTGAACTCTGGTTTGTTATTGGGACCCTCACGGAGAGGGGTTGATGTTGTCTATTTAGTACCCTGAGGGATAATATGCTCACAAAATTGTTTTATTGAAGAATTACATTCATAATGACATGTGCTCAGAGACTAAACAATTACAAGTTTATAAATTTTCATTAGGTGAGTGCACTGATGTAACCAGTACATATTAACAAGGAAATAAATCTCCAGGAGCCTTGACCTCAGTGTGAGTCACCACAGTCATTCTTTTTCTGATTGACACCTCCCCCACTCCCAATTCTATATCACTATAGCTTTGCTTGCTTAGGCTTATTTTGAACTTTACACACCTATATACCTTGTTTCGTTCTTCAATATTATATTCCTGAGACCAAGCTGTGCTTTTTCTTCTTGCATTGTGCACTACTTCATTGTATGAATATCTCATAACATAGCACCGATATAAATGCTTGGTATAGACCAAGATGGTTAACAAGGACTTCTTAGAAAAATGACAAGAGTCAAAACCACCTACATAACCTAGAGAGCTAATAGTAGTCATGGAAGCCTACAGGACCTGAGATCCTGAATAATCTACCAAACCTGAGGGCCTGGGGAACCTAACAACCATAGAAAACATTGGCTCTCTAATCTCACTATGGATTATGGGTCATAGCAACATTCCTATGGATTTGATTTGATAAAGCACCAGTTGTTTTAAACCCATGGAATGTAGAGAGCAGAGGGCTGTACAGACCAGTTTATATTTAGGTTGGCCCAACATGGCTACTGCTATATATGAATTGCAGAGAGGAGAGAGGCTGTCCTTTAGAAAATATGACTGACACCTGACATCCAGGGAACTCAAAAGTAAGCAGCAGCATAAGATCTTATATAAATATTCCTTGCAAAAATTCATTTTTGTCTGACTCCGTGTAACTACGACCTTGAGGCCTTTAGTTTTCAGCTTTCTCTGCCTGTCTGTGTCTTGTCTGCCACCTGCAGTAGGACTGACTGTCTTCCCCTATGAAGACTGAGTGAGAAAACCAATGTGTGTGGCTGTGCCTGCCTGTGCATGACCCTTGTGTGACAGTGTGTGCCAGCCCAGCAGTTCATTTCGAAAGCTTTCTTCTGAAAACTGGTGAATAAAGTATGATTCTCTCTCTATGGTTCTGTGCCTTTTCCTCAATGGCCCATACTCCTATATCCTTGTTTCTTTTTTAGTTAGCATCAAGGTTTGGACTTCACAGTTTTTGCACTTGGCTTCAGTCAGTGATTCCTTCTCATTATTTTTTTCTAGTAAGAAAAAAACCCAACATCTATCATTTATGAAATTTTGATATATAACCATTCCTACAATTGCAAACTTCAAACTATCAATAGTGTATGTTACCCTGATTGACAGAACTCCTGCATACCTATAACACATACTACCAAAGAGATCTCAGGGATGCTTACAAACTACCTGTGCGTGGGAGGGAGGGTTCTAATGGTCCTGTGTGCAGAGCATTTCACTCATATCAGTTTACTTGTTTGTAGAAGTCTTGGTGCAGACTCTATTGTGGTTTCCAATGTGCATTTCCTGATGACTATTGGTATGCAGTACTTTTTCATGTATTTATTTGTCACTGAAATACAGACTTAGGGAAGGTGCCTATATGCGTCAACTATATGGTCTTTCTGTTAGGTTGCCTGAATTTTTAATTTATCTCTCTGAGTTTTTAGCACGTAACTATTATGAGCATCTATGTTGTTCCTCATCAGAAAGTTGCTAGTAGAGAATGTGTGGTGCTGTGGAGTAATGCTTTTGTTCACTGTCAAGATTTGTCACTCCAATTATTTAATAAAAGGCTGATTGACCAGTAGCCAGGCAGGAAGTGTAGGTAGGGTAAACAGACTAGGAGAATTTTAGGAAGAGGAGAGGCAGAGTCAGGAATCACCAGCCAAGGGAAGCAAGATGAGAATGATGCACTGAGAAAAGGTATCAAGTCACAAACATAGACAAGAATTGTGAGTTAATTTAGGCATAAGAGCTAGTTAGTAAAAAAAATCTGAGCTACTAACCAAGAATTTATAATTACTATAAGCCTCCTGTGTGGTAATCTGGGAATCAGCTGTGCAATGGAACAGGCCAGAAATTCACCTCCGACTACAGCATGGTTAGCCGCAGGCAGGTAGAACCCACTGGCTCTCACCAAAAAACAATTCCATTATTTCTAAAAGCATCCATCAGTGCTGAACACCTTTAACTGAAAACCCCTTCCAATTTTTTAAAATATATTCATTCCTGGAAACTGAAAGTCTTTACTGCATGGGTGAGGTCTTGCCATATTGTCTTCTCCTGCACATCACATACAGGCTTCTGTCTGTAGGGCACACTTAACCTACTCCTGCCTCAGGGTCTTCGAACTTTTTTCTGTGCTAGGAATGATCTTCCCTCAGGTTTACATATGCCTTTTTGCTCCTCCCCAATTACCTTGCTACTAAAATTTCCCTGAAAAGGCCTTTCCTGGATGCCTGGTAAAGGCAGCCCACTCTCTTAGAACTCTGCCCAAGCCAGGTCTAGTTGCACAGGCCTTGAGCTTCTTGAGATGATGAAGTAGCAAGATTGCAAGTTCAAAGCAAGCTTGAGTTACAGAATGAGTTCAAGGAGATCTGGGAAACTTAGTGATATCCTGTCTTAAAGAATTTTTAAAAAATGGCTAAAGTTGTAACTTAGTGTATGATACTTGCCTGGTGTAAGTGTGTGATCACAAATTCAGTCCCATTCTATGGAAAGCAAAGACATAGAAAATACCCTTCTCTGTCCAATTGCTTTATTTTCATCACATTGTAGTGATTATTAATATGGGGAATGATAATATTGTTTGTGTGAACATTTTGTACCTACCAAATTTCAAACATATTTTGCTAAGATGATACTTGATCTGGTGTCATTGTCACAACATCGATACCTCACATGTGACTCATTTCTAGGTTTAATCCACTAATGCTATTATTGCCAGGCAGAAATCTGGTGGTAGTCTAAAGAGGAGATCTTCAAGTATAGAGAGACATACTTATTTCTCATATTTTCTATACAGAACTGTGCAATTTAATAGGCAATTCTATAACAGGACTTTGGAGCTGTTCAGATGACAGTGTTGTGTTACCTTTGTGGGCCAGGTGCTTGATAAGATGTGATGTCACTAGGCAAAAAGGGATTAAGGCAGAGTAAGAATAAATGAATCAGACTGGAGAAGAATTTGAGAATGAATGTATTTGAGATCTAGTGATTGGTGTTTCTCTTTTTATTATGTGGAAGACACAGAAAATATGGCAGGGACAGGCATTGGTATATTCCCTGAGCCCTTGACATTGGTGAAGGATGACTTTTATTCTAATTTTACCCGTGAGAAGGTGATCAAAACAACTTTTTAAACTTGTGACCAAGATATTATATAAATAAGTTTTGTTATGTTTTTTCATGACCCAGAACCTGCAAAGTCATGATCAAAGAAAAACACGGATGCTTTGAGGACTATTCAGAGACTTTTTTCAAAACAATTCAAGCCTATGTATCCTACTCTGTCTCTTACACACTCAGTATTCCATATAAGTTTTTGGGAAATGATGAGTTTTTCATGGTTTTCTTTATCTAAGTCCAAATTTAAGGAAATTTCTCTCTCTCTCTCTCTCTCTCTCTCTCTCTCTCTCTCTCTCACACACACACACACACACACACAATCAGATTCTATATTAGTATGTCATTTTATTTATTTCACTCTCTCCTACCCCTCTCACTTCCTTTGATTAACACTCATGCAGCCAGTATATCATCATGCATTCCCATTTAAAAGATAGCCATGTAGGTCACTGATTTTTGAGCTCTCTCTGTTCTATGTAACTGAGTCACTCTTGTGCCTTTGTGAAATAAAGTGGGGCAAGTGTATTCTGACTGACAGCTAGCTGCTTGGATTTGGAATGCAGTTGTGACAGTAAAAATGGAACAGAAGATCCTCCATCTTGTGTTCTTGCTGAGGATATTTTAGGGTTAAATAGAATTTGATCTCCTTGATGGAGAATCCCATGGAAAAAAATACTCAACTCTATTTTAGGAACCTAAGGTCAAGATACTACAGCTAACTCATAATCTTAGCTTCTGTCAGATTTGCTGCTTATATAAACCTCCGTCTCTAGCTAACCACTGATCTTAGCTTCTATTAAACTGCTTGCTTGCATAAACCCTCCACATGTAGATGTAGAGTGAGATATCAGAATATGGCCTTTGACCTTTAAAAACTCCTTGCTCTAAACACTTTGTGCTATACATGGGACCTGAATAGCTGAATAGCTGAATGTAGTGCTAGTCAACCACAATAAATGATTTAGTTGTTTTTTCTTTAGAATGTGTGTGTATGGTGCAGGACACGCAGATCTCTGTAAATTCAAGGATAGCCTGGTCTACAGAGTGAGTTCCAGGACAAAGATACACAGAGAACCTGTCTCAAAAAGCCAAAAGTTAAAAGTAAAAATAAAAGAAAAAGAATAAAGCCACATAAGATGGAAAATACACAGAGAATCTTGATACTTTATGCTATTATATTCTCTTTGAATTGTTTGACTGATGAAGAAGGAACAACAGCTGCTAAGAGACTTTTGTTTGTAAATGCTGCTGAATTAACCCAAGGAATGTATTTTAAAATACCTTGGCTTCAAAATTGAAGTCAAAAGATATGTTACTTTGGAGAAGAGATTTTCCTTTTGTTTCCATAGGAGATGAGAGGCTGTGGATTCATTCTGAGTTAAGAAAACTCAGGTTTCATCAAGGAAGACCACCTGAGAAATCTCCTGTAGGAACAGATGGCCTGGATGTCTTGAGTTCTACATCCAGAACAGATTCAAGATGCTGCCTGAGATGATCAAGCCTCACAGGATACTCCAGTCAGGACTTGATCCTACCTCTAAATTTTCTTTAGGTCCCCTTAAAGATTATCAGCATCCCCAACCAGCCGGAAGTAGCCTGGAATACTAAGCCCACATTCCCAAAAAATGGACTATTGACATTTTCCTTTGTTTTTTTTTAAAAAAGAGGGGGAAGTGGTGCAGGACAATTCTGTATCCTGTCAATCATGTTTTAAATAAATGCTGATTGGCCAGGTAGGAAGTATAGGCGGGTCAACCAGACAAGAAGTAGAAGCAGGGTGAGGAGAAAGTCTGGGAAGCAGGAAACTCTTTTGGCATTCCTGTGCAGATCTCCAAGGAGGCAGCATGTGTCCCTGTCCCAGCTGAGAAAAGGTACTGGCCATGTGCCTGGCATGGATGGGAACAATGGGTTAATATAACTTATGGGAGCTAGTAAGAAGCCTGAGCTAATGGGCCAATCAGTGTATAACCTAATGTAGAGTCTTTGTGTGATTTTCTTTGGGGCTTGCCGGCAGTGGGGTACCAGGTGGGACAGAAACCCCAATGAACAGGCCCCTCATGTTACATGTGTATGTATGTTACAGATACAAACATGTAAATTCACATCCCTGTAGATGTTAGAAGAGGGTTG
Source organism: Dicrostonyx torquatus (assembly GCA_028555095.1). Taxonomy (NCBI): domain Eukaryota; kingdom Metazoa; phylum Chordata; class Mammalia; order Rodentia; family Cricetidae; genus Dicrostonyx; species Dicrostonyx torquatus. The sequence goes on along the minus strand of JAQHUG010000190.1, from coordinate 939,608 downwards.
GACCCCCTAGAATTACAGAAGATTGTGAGCTGCAGAATATGGGGTCTGGAAACAGAACTTGGGTCCTCTGCAAAAGCAGTATGCACTTTTCATTACTGGCCATCTCTCTAGTGTCAATAGGTAACAGTTCAAATAGGACTTTGTGGGATTCAGAAGAGAAAGGCAGCAGATGCTTGGAAATTATTTTCATCACAATTCTATTGTAAAGGCACTGTTGAGATTGTTTTGGGGATGGCAGGATGATTCCTCTCCTTATGGCAATCAATGTTTAGTAGCTACAATTTATGATATCACAACTATTTCCAGTGAGCAAAACAACAGGGTGGTTGTTTTTTTTTTTCCTTGTTAAGTCTCAAACCATGGGACAAATGGCTGAAATGCATATTTTTCATATAAAAATGATCCTGGTCACCAGATTCTCCCAGCATCTCTGAGTTCTTACCTCAGCATGGTATGGCTGGCATACCTCACCTTCTATGGCAAACTCTCCAGCTCAAGGACTGAGTTGCCCTTTCCAAGAAGCTCTTGCCTGTATAATCCATATAATCCAGCCAGTTAGGTTACTTGAACTCCTTCTTTTTTTTTTTTTTTTTTTTGCTCTCTTGCAACATCTGGTTCCCCTCTCTCCCATCTCCCTTGCCTCCTCCTTCCCCTCACTTGGCTCAGGGTCAAGCCCACTCTGTACTTTCCGAGATGCCACTACCTCTGGCTGTAATGAACTTTCATCTCCACCACACCTAGGAGCAGTCATGTCCTTTCCTTTTTTGTGATTTAGGGATTTCTGTGTGTGTCAATTGTGTTTCTATGTCGATATGTGATTCCTGTGATTTCCCTTTTTCTCTTTGTTTTTCTAGTCATTTGTTTCCATTGTCATATTCAGACTTGTTTGTTTTATTTTTATTATTTATTTATTTATTGGTGCCTGTTTGTTTTCTTATGAGAGAGAGGAAGAGAAAAAAGTGTTGTATTGGGCAGTTGGGAAAGTGGCGGAGAATCTGAGACGAGTCAGGAGAGGGGAATCAAGGTCAGAATATAATGTATGTAAATCTGTTTCCAGTTTAAAAAATAAAATAAATAAAAAGTATAAAACTAGGCATTTAATAATAATAAGATAAAAATAATATAATATTAAAAAACAGCAAACCAGAATAGGAGAAAACAACCAAACAGAACCAAAAGCACACACATGAATGATGTGAAATCGCCGTTGTCTTTTTACATAAGCACATTGAGAAGACATTTAAAATCTTATAAGTGTTTATAGGGCTGAGACAGGTTTATGGGAAGCAGTCCACATTACCTAATCAAGGTAAATATGTGAATTACTTATAAACATAAGAATGCTCCCTGTGTTATCATCTGAAGACATTCTTACCTATATGCACCAGGAGATACATAGAACTATTTTTATACCTGTGTTTTCACAGAAATAAAACTTGAAAAGAGCTTAGTGTCTGATAAAATTATCATGAGTGAAGTAAAGTCACACATTTAACAAGAATCTCAGAAGCACATTATTAAGCAATCAAAGAAAACCACAGTAAATAACATATAAATTTGATATGACTTAATAGTGTAAACTAAAAATCAAGTTAATGGAATAACGATTGCTTTGGAAAATGAACATTTTGTATGAGATCAATAAATTCAATTTAATAAAATGTGAAAGATATCAATAATGTACACTGGTTCCTAAATGAACGTTTGTCTTATTTTAATATACTATAGAGACATTTGACATGTATTTTTAAATATCTGCAACATGGCAAAATTGAAGTTAAAGCATGAGAACTTATTTCAGTAAAGATAGACGTTGAGTTTTCCTTTTCTCCTAACCTAAACACACTATCTCACATATACTTAAGATACCATATAGAAACTCCTGCTGTTTTAGTCAGATTACTGAAAATTATCTTAAGCAGAATTTCATGCTTCCTGTATTATCTGACTTTTAAAAATCGAACTCTTCTCCATTTCATTGGTTCTTATTCAATTTTTGTAAAGAAATTTAGTTCTAGAAAGAGTAAGTTACTCCAATATTTATCCTTTCATTTTTTATTTTTATTTTTAAAAATACATTTTCTTATAAAGAGTTTAGTATAACGTAGAGTCCTAAGCAATAGGTGGTAAGGCAATACATGGGAAGGGTCAAAGATGTCCTGTGTGGAGCCTTATTCTTCGTGGAGGAGGTTCCTGGAATGTTTTGTCTGGTTTCTCCTTGCTCAAGCCAAGGCAGACCAGGGATGCAGGGAACAGCAAAATAGACTCCCACTCCTCATCGAAACCATTCAACAGGCTACAGCACTGACCTGTTGACCTGGGGCACTAACCTGCATAGGCCAATTTACTGCCTTGTGTTTCAACTACTCCAGGCTTAAGAGAGACCTTTCCCTGAAAACTGGATGTGAATTTCAGAGGATGACTTCTTCATAATGATGAGAATTGATGGGCATGCAAGGATGTGAGATTTCAGAGGATGACTTCTTCATAATGATGAGAATTGATGGGATGCAAGTCCCCAATTCTACAGCCGGGGTCACTGAACATCCACAGGTTTTTGTTAAGTCATTGCTTTTTCATGGTGGCCATTGATGGCTTGACAGAAGAGCAAGTTACACATCGAGTTACACTTGAAATAGGCGAATAATATCTTTACTGTTGTGAGGAATTTCACGGGAGTACACCTAATATCGATAAGGGAAAAAATGTGATAAGAGAAACACCCACACCATGGATTTTCTAATTTTGACACCCTTTTATATTATTGCAGGCACACGGTGTCATTGCTGAGAATTCCAAGGAACAATTTATCTTTAAAAGAAAGAATGAAAACATGAAAAAAGAAGCTAGACAAAGAAGGTATTAACAGATTTTTTTTTAAAAAAAAAAACAGACAAAAATTCTTTTCTATTTTATTCAAGAAGTTCAGAATAAAACTCCTTTTCTGAGATAATGGGAGAGAACAGTTTGATGTAGCTAGAAACATTACTAAGTGCTCATTCTTTTTAACTGTGCAATTTAAATACTCAAGTGTATCAATGGAAAGAGGACTTAACTAGCAAGCCTCATTGCTATCTGCTCGTAAAAGAAAATGATCCCCACAGATTATCACATTTTGTTAAAGTCAACATGGGGATGGAGAGTGATTTTGCAGTTTGGGAAGGAGGGCATGTGGGGAAACTGAAATGTGAACAAAACAACAGTTGGGCTTTCTCACATTGTTTATTGGTGCTTCGGGAATTCTCTGCAGCATTGTGTTTCATGGCTGCTTAATAAATAAAAATACAGTGCATAGCTTACAAGCTTGGGATGTGATTCACCGAATGATAGTAATTCACCCTAGGGCTCCCACCTGATTTAGTCTGGGGAGCATATTTAAGCATCTTGCAGCCACTCTGACAATTTCCCCCAAAGCCAAGGGCTTTGCTATTTTGCCAGTCATTTACATAGACTACTATAAATTATGCAGCCATCTGTATTCTTGTGCACCTAGATTGAATCAAATGAATTTACAGTTTCAAAAGCGTTCATCCTTGCAGTCTCCTTCATGCTGACTTTTCAGAACAACTGTGGATTTGGAGATGTAACCAGCCCTGGTCTTGAGAATGTCCACCGACCCTCATTCTCCTCGCTTCTCATTGCTAGGTCTTCTCTACATTGCCCAGTCTAAACTACCACAAGAAACCAGAATTGTCAGTTACTGAGTCAGCCTGCCTGTGTGACACTCTCCTCTTTCCTGGCTGCTCCTATGTTGTAGTATTGGTCCAGCGACTTGCATTTTCTCTTCTCTAACCCCTCACTTCTGCCAGTTCTGAGGAAGGTTTATTCTTACGTGGCTGCAGTGTGGATGAAGTGAACTCAACACACGGGCTTGCAGTAAATTCTCAGTAAGGGAGAGGTGTGGTACTCAGTCTCACATGTCATTAGTTTTTATTGGGTACTACCCCAGATGTAATAGCTCCTCACCTGACTCCCTCAACTGTGATGAGCGTCATCAATAAAGGACCCAAGGAATCAGCTCTGGTAGGACACAGTGTTTCCCAGAGGAGAGGAGTTACACCATTGAGGGCACTTCAAATGTGGGAATGCTTACAATGGTATTCATAAAACTGCGACTATGGTAATGGCATCTGAATGGCAGGTGATATCTTACTGAAGCTAGAGTGGGAGAGAAGTAAAAAGGAGAAAATTGAAGACAGATGACTCAAAAGTATGCATTTTTACAAAGGGAACCATCAGAGAGGCATCCTATTGATGTTTGCAGGGACAAGAGATTTGGGTAACAAGGGGAGGGTGGCAACCTATCCCGGGGTTAAAGGACTGCTGAGTTAGACAGAAAGAAAGTCAGTGTTATGCAAAATATGACAGCCGAACCCTTAGTTTATTTTAGGTCATATGGAAAAAATGACTCAATTATAACATGAATTGCAAACAAGATCTACAAAAATTCGAAGAATGCTGCTTTTTGTGTGGGAAAGACAACTGTGTTGTTTGATAATGGGCTGAGGAAAGTAGCCAGTACAGTTCTTGGAAGTGAAATTCATAGGAGAATTTGGGTGGGCCTGATATATACGATATTCCTCAATTAATTTAAATATTTGTGTTGTATTTATATAGCAAAGGGAATTTTTAAATAAAATATAAATGCTGAAGGATTACATGAAGTGACTGAAACCCAACATTGGCATCATATACTTCAGTGGTATACAAGCTGGGGCACAACAGGGTAGAAACCAAGACGGTTCTGTTCTTTAGTTTTTGATGGCATTAGAAGCTGTGCATATAATATGACAAAAGCGAAAGCCTAACCCTACTATTTCATCTGTTCTCTGAGTCCAAAACATCACATCAGAGGTTCTTTGAGAGACTTAGTGCTGGGTATTTTGAAATTTGGATAATGTCTGTGAAACTGCAGTTCTCTGATAGGAATGAGAAGTTGACCAGAATACTCAGCACTCAATGTTATAGCAATGTTTTCCCAATCTTTAAAGATTGTTTAAGAGTTTTGTAGGCATGTACAACGTGTTTTGGTAAATTCATCCTCCCTCTCCCTCCAACTCTCCCCACCACAGCCTCCCAACATCATGTTATCTTTCTCCTATTCTTCTCTCTCTCTTTCTCTCTCTCTCTCTCTCTCTCTCTCTCTCTCTCTCTCTCTCTCTCTCTCTCTCTCTCCAGCTTGCTGAGGACATTTAACTCCATTTAGTGCTTCGGTATGTATGTTGGTGTAGGGCTATTCACTGAAGCATGCACTGGGGTCGTGTCCCTGAACACAGGGTACTCTTCTTTCCCCATAAGCCATCAGCTACACATGGATCCTCGAGTGAGACATCATGGTTTTCTCCCCTTTACACACAGGGCATTTGACTACCTTGATATTGTGTAGGTCTAATGAGAACAGATCACCAGATCAATGGACTACAGAAGAGTTGAGAAATATAGTGCAACTGTGAGTGGGAGGGGGCATATAGAGTCATGGTACTTTTGAGCTTGGTCCTGGAATTCAGTAAGATGTACATTCCATCTCTGCCTTTGACACTGTGTAGTCATATAGATGGCCTTGATAAGCTAACTGTAAAAACAAATTCCCAAGTTTTTCCATCTGAAGGACTAGGAGTTTAAAATTTTTATTATAGTGTGAAACTCATATTAGCAATTGTTATTAGTAAATTGATTAGTAAGAGTATTCACACCATAATTTTCTTTGGAAGAAAACAGAGTAAACTGGGACATAGGTCATAGATACTTGTAAAAAAATGGTGGGAATGCAGAGATTTTATGGCCTTTGTTCATACCTAGCATTATTAAACAGGTAAATTGTGTTTGTCTAACTGCATGTGATTTCACTAAGAACACTTGGTGCTGCCCAGTGGCCATGACCTGATGTTAGCCCTAGCAAGCACTTGCTCAGTTGGCTATCTAGGTTTTCTGCACAGCTGTATATGACAAAAGTCAGGCACACTAGAAATGTCATCCGACTAATTTTTATTTTCTCCTAGAAGTTGTGAATTGATAATTTGTTGTTAGGCAAATAAAAATCTATTATAATTTAAAAAATATTCTGCTAAGTCCATGGATATATACACAATTAAACAGATTTTTTTTAAAAAAAAATCATGGATAACAAAATCAACAGAAAATTATAGAAAGAAATAAGTTGTCTGGATTTCTCTTTTAATTTTCTTGTCCCCCCTTTCTCATCCCTCTCCCCCTTTCCTTTCTCCCACCATCAAGCTATTTCTGAATACATACATCTCAAACACTTTGCATGAGTAAGCATGTTCTCTGAGCATTTATAAAACCAAGTGTCCCATTTATAGTTCACATTAGTCATAGCTTTGGATTTAATTGTACTGGATAATGCTATCCCACTGAATTGAATATCACCCTTCAATATCTACTCCGGACTGAAAGCTCTGACATTGAATTGGTGTAATTTAACCTTCTGGGAGAAATGGTTGGTATGGAGTTTCTGCCCAGCCAGTACATGCTTTGATTTTCAGAAGCCTTCTTTGAAGAGTGTCTGATTACTTTCAGGGGCGAGCTCTGTCCTTTTGTCCTTACAATGTTCACTTTTCCATGGTAGCTGCCAAAATTTTTGTCATTGTGAGATTTTACACATCATTGATTGGAAGTCAAATTAAAGGTCTTAGGCAATTTCAGCTTAGAAATGCCCATGCAACAGAAAGAATTTAGTTTGAGACAGAATTTTGCCAGTGAGCAAGTTAGGTCAAGTCTTGGGTGCTGTTGGATTAAACCAGTTGTTTAGGGGTTTAATTTATTTTTAAATCAGAATGAAGAAGAAACAGAATGTTCCTGTTGTAAGAGGATCTATTTTGCAAATATCACAAGACTTCTGAGTTTTTAAGAAATACAATGTGTGTGTAATTGAAGAGTCTAAAACACAGACACCTTCCTGTTTTAAAGACTAAGTGGAAACAGGTTTTCTAGATTATGTTTCACTCTTGATTTCATGTTTCTTCAATATTTTATCCCATTTCCACTTCATACAATATTTCACTTGCCAACCAAGGTCTGAGTTGGCTAGTGAGCAGAGCATAGAAGAAAATGTCACTCTAGTGACCAAGGCTCAGGTACTTTTCCTCCTGTCCCATCCAAAGCCACCACTACAAGTCCTGTGTTTCCACTCATGGTTAAATATGATGGAACTTGACTGTTAAACTATGAGAAGTTGTAGAAAGAGTAAATGGCCCAAGGAGAAGTATTGGTCAGAAATTCTTACTGATGGGTGAAAAGTGAGGAAGAGGAAAAGAGGCAGAGTTTGCACACTGAGTTACCTCAAAGTGCAATCGGCCTATCCTTATAACCAGTGAATAATTTTTCTCTACCCCTAATCCTCTTACCTTAACCTGAAAGCAAAATCAGCTGTTTGGAAAAGAATGAGAAAAAATGAAGATTGAGAAGTGATGGTTTTTATTTGTTTGGCTTTATGATGAACAAAAAGTTACCAGTGCGTAACTATCAAAGTGTAATTTTATGGAACTGAAATTCTTAATTTTTAATGTGTAATTTTATGGAACTGAAATTCTTAGTTTTTAATGTGTAGTTTGTGTTTTCAAAATCACCATAGGACTGTAGATTTCCTAGAGAGTGCTATGAACAATGTATTTATCAGTGTCCCTCCAAAAGAGTAAAGTAAGTCTCTGGAAAATTTAAGATAAAGACTCAAATGAAATTCCTATTAAATAAAAATCACACAGAGCATCTTGACTCATTGTGGTCTGAAAGACATAGATGCTTCTAGACCCAGAATCTAGTTTCTGTATGAAGACTTGGTATAGACAAATCTGACGCATTTGGAGGCTTTCTTCATGCTTCATGCCGATGTGTGATGATGAACATCATCACTGGCCCCTTCAGCAGCAATTAGTAACCATCAGCAACACCATGAATGATTAGTCCTCTTGTTTGTTTATTATTTCATTTGTTCATGTTAGATTTATTTGAACCAGCATCATCACTCTATGTATAAATGGTGCGGGACAATTCTGTCAATCATGTTTTAAATAAACGCTGATTGGCCAGGCAGGAAGTATAGGCGGGAAAACTAGACAGGAAGTAGGTGTGGCGCAAGGAGAACAGGATAAATTGGGAAGCAGGAAGCTTCCCTGGCATTCCTGTGCAGATCTCCAAGGAAGCAGCATGTGTCCCTGTCCCAGCTGAGAAAAGGTACCGCCATGTGCCTGGCATGGATGGGAACAATGGGTTAATTTAACTTATGGGAGCTAGTAAGAAGCCTGAGCTAATGGACCAATCAGTGTATAACCTAATGTAGACTCTCTGTGTGACTTTCTTCGGGGCTTGCCGGCTGCGGGGTACCGGGCAGGACAGTAACCTCAACGAGCAGGCCCCTCATGTTGCATATAAAATTTGATTTTGGTACTCAAATTATGACAGTTTAAAAAAAGGAAAAAAAAACCATTTGATTTCGGTTCCTGTGAATGTAAGCTTTTCAAAGAGAAAAATGTGTATATAAGTCCAATCTACCCTGTTACTGTTATTCCAACCAAGATAGACTTTTAAAACTTAATTCCTTGATGATTTTATGCATACATATAATACATTCTCATCACATTTCTCCAACATCTTTTCCTCCTATCAACCTTTTACACTCTTGCTTTCAATTCCCCCATTCCACATTATGGTCTCTGCTTTTGTTTTTGATTTGTGGCTCACTGGATTTAACCAGGGCAACCTGCATGGGAATAAGGGTGAAACCATCCACCGGAGCATGAGTAGCCCACCAGTGACCACATCCATAAAGGGACTAACCTCTATAGGTTTTTTTTCACATCTGAAAATTTTTTATTTTTTTCTTTTTAGATTCTGATTTTTGTAAGGGTAATTTTGCTGTCTGTGGACTTTGAGTAAATGAGTCACATGCCTTCCTTGCACTTTCGAAATTCTTTCATGTGGTATGTGAGATTCAGTCTAGTTAAGAATCCTGATATTCATGGACCTTCTCTAAACAGAAATGGTGGAGGAAGGGATCGGGAGGTGAGAAGAGAGGGGTTGAAATAGGGAGGGCCTGAGAGGAGAGGAGGGAAAGGAAACAGCATCCTGGATGTAGAATAAATAAATTTATTTCAAAAGACAATTCTGATTGCTAATCCCAACCATGGAGTGTTCCATTCTTAATTTTTTTTTAAAGATTTAGGCTTATAAAATTTCATATACATATATAGTGTATATTTTTGTCACATCCATCCTCCCACTCCCTCCTTAGAGCTTCTCTTGCCCCCTCCCATCATATTTCTCATCTCCTTCTTGCCTTAATACCATATCTATTTTAAAAAATAGCCCACTAAATCCAATTAGTGCTGTCCAATGCACATGTCTGTGGTGTCAGCCACTAGGGCATGGGCAGCCTAGCAATGCTCTCACCACAAAGAAAAACAACCATTCCTCAGAGTTGTCAACTGCCATTGTCTTCACAGTAAGATATAGTACATCATGAGTGACCCCACCCACCGCAGCATGATAGAACTTTTAACTGGCTTATATGCATCTTGCATGAGTAAACTCAAGAGCTATGGGTTTATGCATGCAATAGTGACGTGATGTTCTGAGGGCAGCCTGATATGCCTCTCCATCTTCTGACTCATATTTCTTTGGTCCTCTGTTCTACATTGTTCCCTGAGTCTGGGAAAGAGTTTTAATGTTAATATCAGTCCCCCATCTATGGTTGGGTACTCACTGTTGCTTATCTTCATACCCTTGAACAGTTAAGAGTTATTGCATTAACCAATATCCTCTTCAATAAGAAGCTTCTATAATCAATGTCTATAGATATAAATGTAAATATTTAGAAGGAAGTTTGGCAACATGATCATATAGAAAAACAATATCAATAGATTGTCTCCTAGGGCATTGATTCTGTTAGCCAAGGATTACAAAGATCTTGATTACAGTACCAAACATGAGTTTTCTCCCATGTAGCAGATCAACAGAACCAATCAATAGAGCAGTTGGTTATGCCCACAATCAGTTTTGCCACTATTGCAGCATTGGATACATTTTGCTCGGTAGGTCATTGTAATAGCATGCAGAACTGGATAAAACCATTAATTTATTTTCTTCACCTGCACCTTCAGAGAACTTTGCAACATTATTGAAGCTAGCTAGCAGAGAATTTCCTGGTCAGTTCAAGATTGATTTCTTTGTCCCCTGCAACCTAAGTATGTGGCAATAAGGTCTTTCCAGGTAGTAATGATAGGCAACCAAAACCAATAGCAAGAGCCTGCCTCCTTATGGGTGCTTGTGGGGTCTCCCTGAGCAATAAATCCTAGGGAAGAAAACTGACTGGCACAAAAAAAATTTAACAACTCATGTCTTCTGGGAACAACATTGCTTACCCTTGATATGATACCACTGCTCCCATTCCTTAAAAACTATACCTTAATTAGCTTACAAAGCAGAGAAGTTTCAGGGAAACTATGCTCTTTCAACCCAAGTAAAAATAAAATAAAATGGGGTAGTGGAACACATGTGATCTGAAGAAATGGCTAGGGAAATACTGATAGCTAAAGGTACAAGAGGGAATCAATCATGCCATGTTTATTTCTTCTTCTGATGTTTAGATTATTTCCAGGTCTTAATTGTTAGTAAGGCTGTTCTTAACACGAGTGTACAGATATTTTTCTTCAGAATATGCTCCCATAAAAATATATTTTTGTGCATGTCATTTACTTTATCATTGGATGCTTTTATAAATGGTATTCCCTAGATGTACAGATATATCATTTTCATAAAATTATCTGTATTTAAAGTTTACAATGTGGTGTTTGATATAGATGTACATTGTGAAATTATTACAACATAATCTAATTAATGTGTATATAGCCTCTTATGGTGATAAGAGCTACTCTACTAGGTATGACAAAATGACTTATTCAATTTTAATTTTCGTTTTTTTTTTGGGGGTGTAGAGTTTATTTAGTGGGTTTTGGAGGGAAAAGGAAAGGGGGAAGAAGAGAGAGAAGTAGAAGGGGGATAGAGAGCAATTTTCAGTTTCTTGATAATTTAAACAAGCATTTTTCCTATTCCTGTTACACATTTACGTCGTCTTTAGAGAGATGTCTGCTCAGCTCTATTGCTTATTTTATAATGAATCTATTTGTTTCCCTGCTGTGGACCTGTTCATTTCTCTTTTATGTTTAGGGTATTATTCCATTGTCATATGAACTCTTTGAAAATATTTCCTTCTATTAGCTAGGTATTATATTTTCCTCTGTTGACCTTTTCTCTTGATGTGTAGATGGTTTTAGTTTAGTTCAATCCTATTTGATGGTTTTTGTTACATGTTCTTTTGATGTCTTATAAAAAAGACAACATTCTCTAGCCCAATGTCAAGATTATTTTCCTAAACTGGATATCCATATATAGAAGAATGAAGCTAGTTGTCTATTGTTTATGGTATACAAATGGATACAAAGATTAAAAATTTCAATATGAGACCTGAAACTCAAAATGATTGGAAAAAAGCACAAGAAAAAAAACCATATCATGATAGGCACAGGCAAAGAAATAATATCAACAATTTGTAAATGGAGCCTCAGAAAACTATGAAACTTCTGCAGAACAAAGCAATGATTTAATTAAGAGAAGAGATAATGATGTACAAAACTGGAGAAAATCTTTCCCAGCTATGCATTGGATAACAGATTAATGTCGAGAAAAACTATGAACTCCAAACACTTAACCGAGAAATCCAAACACTAAACCAGAATTCAGAGAAATGCAAATTAAATGACCTTGGCACCAAATGTTGATGACAACGTGGAGGAAGTCTTTGTACAGTGCCCATGAGAGCATAAGCTAGTAGTATGGAAATCAGCATGGAGACTCCTCAAACCAAACAGACAGACAGAAACAAAACAAAACCCAAACCAAATCTGCCACATAACCCAGGAGTATGACCCTTGATTATTAAGCAAAGGACTCCATATCAGCATATCATAGACATATATGTGTACCAGTGTTTATTTTCACAATAGTAAAATTATGGAACTTCCCTACATATCCATAATAAAGGACTGGCTAGAGAAAATGTGCTATCAATGGAATTTGTTCAGCCATAAGGAACAAAGCAGGGTCCTTTTGAGGAAAATGAATGCCCTCCAGACAATTGTTTTAAGCATGTCAAGTCACTCCAGAAAGAGAGAATCACTTATTTTCTCTCATCCGGTTTTCCTATATTATTATTATTTTATATGTATGTGTGTTTTGCCTGCATGCTTGTCTGTGTACCGCACTAGTGTCTAGTGCACAAGGAGGCCCCAAGAATACGTAAGTGTCCCTGAAACTGGAGTTACATGTGATGATGAACTGTTATGTGGGTGACATGAGTTGAACCCAAGTCTCCTGGTAGAGCAGCAAGTGCTCTTAACCACTGTGCTGTCTTTCCAGCCTCTTTGCTAGATTTTTATACAGATAACACAAAATCACATTTGCAAATACAACGTGAATGTGGAAATGAAGCTGTTGAGGACAACAAGGGTAATTATAAGTGGGCAAGTAAGAAAAGGGAGTGTACAGGGGTGTGGAAAAATATGCTGGGAGTACATTGTTTATATGAACATGTCCATAAGTAATCCCGTACTGTGTGTAATGAATATGCACCAAGAGGGGAACAGAATATTTTCCTGAATGTTTTTGTTCGGGTAGTTTTATAGTTTTGCCTATGTTTTTAATGAATTTAAGCTGAGTTTTACATATAATTTGAAGCAAAAAATACAAGTTCATTCTTCCAAGTGTGAACACTGTTTTCCCAATATGATTTATTGTAGGTGTCTGATTTTCACCAATGTTCTTGACACCATTGTCAAAGATCAGTTGGTTACAAACGTGTCAGTTTATTTCTGTGCTCTCTCTTACATTCTATTAGCCTGTATATCCGATTTTATTCCACTTCCATCGAGTTTTGAATACTATAGCTTTGAAGTATATTTTTAAAAATAAGATGCCTTTATTTCTGGCCTTCTGTCTCAAGAAAGTTTCAGCTACTTGGAGTTTTTTGGTACTTTCATGTAAATTCCTTGGGTTTTCTCCACTTCTGTGAAAAATAGTGTAGAGATTTTACCAACACAACTCATCATCACTTTCAATAGCATGATCACTTATCAATGAATCTTTGTTTCTTTATGCTGCGGTTTCACAGTCCCCTATTCAAATTCTTCCTCTCACGTGTTGAGGTTATTCCCAGGTATTTTGTTCTTTTGGGAAATGAAGTCATTTTCTTAGCTTTGTGGGCCAACAGCTCACTATCGTGGCATAGACATGTTTCCGATGTATGGATGTTGAATACATATCTTTTAATTTTACTAAATTAGTTTATTTGTTTTGCCTGCTTAGGGGTAGATTCTAAGGTATTGTGCTGGGTACATTTTGTCACCTTGACATAAACTATAGCCATCTGAGAGGAGGGAACCACAGTTGAGAAAATACCTCCATAGGACTGAGCTTCAGTCAAGTCTATAGAGCAGTGGTTCTCAACATTCCGAATGCTGTGACCATTTAATATAGTTCCTCATGTTGTAATGATCCCCCAACCATAAAATTATTCAGTTGCTGCTTGATATTTGCAATTTTGCTATTATTACGAACTGTTATGTAAATATATGATATGTTGGATTTCTGATACGGAAACCTCCAAAGGGTTCTTGACCCATAGGTTGAAAATCATTGCTACAGAGCATTTTCTTAATTAGTGGTAAATGTGTGAGGGCCTAGCCCACTGTGGTTGTTACCACCCTGAGCTGGTGGCCCTGGGTTATGTAAAAAACCAGGTGAGCAATTGACGAGAATCAAACCAGTAAGCAGCACCCCTCCACGGCCTCTGCATCAGCTCCTGCCTCCAGCTTCACTGTAGGCAGAAGTTTCTATCCCACCAGAAGTTCCCAAATAGGCACATTGAAGCTTATGTTAATTACAAATGTTTGGCAAGTAGCTCAGGCTTATTACTAACTAGGTCTTACATTTTAAGTTAATTTGTAGTTCTTATTTAAACTCTGCCATGTTGCAGTACCTTTATTAGCAAAGCACATTCATCTTCTGCTCCCTCTGCATCTGGCTGAGGACTCCAGACTCTGCCCTCCTTCTTCCCATCATTCTCAGTTTGGCTTTCCTGTCTAACTTCCTGCCCAGCTACCAGCCTGGCAGTTTTCTATAAACCAATGAGAGTAATACATATTCACAGTGTACAGGAGGATTATTCTACAGCAGTTCACACCTGGTTTGAGTTCCTGTCTTAACTTCCTGTAGCAGACTATGACTAGGGAGATGTAAGCCTGATAAGCCCTTTCTTTCTCAAGCTGGTTTTGGTTGCAATGATTCATCACAGCTATAGTAACCCTAAGCAGGGAATTATAAACACATGCTCATAGTCTAGGAAGAAAGACAATGTATCGATCTGTATGGCTTTTATGCCTTTCTCTTTTTCAGTTTCTCTATACAGAACTTCTAGCACTCAGTGGTTTCTTGTTCCTGATCTTAGAGGAAAAGTGCTCAGCCATTCACTGCTGAGTTTGATGTTACCTGTGGGTTGTTCTACGAGGCCTTTGTTGTGCTGCACGGTCCTTCCGCACCTACTTTACTGAGAATACTTTTTATTTTTTATCATGACAGGATGTGAAGTTTTCTCAATGTTCACAGGACTCTGCATTCTGCTCATGTGTAATCTCATTTATTGGTCTCTCTGTGTTGAAACACTTTTGCATCTCTGATATAAACCTGAATCTAACATAGTAAGTGATCCTATTAATGTGGACCTGAATTCAGTTTGCTATTTTGTTTTCGAATTGTGGTTCTGTTTATGAGGGATATTGTGCAGTCCTTTTCTTATCTTGGAGCATCCTTCTCTGGTTTTACAACCAGAGCACTGCTGGCCTGGAAAAACTAAATTGGAAGGATTCTTCATTTTTAAGTTTTTACTTTTGAAAGAGTGGAAGGAAATATATATATATATATATATATATATATATATATATATTACAGATATCTTCTGGAATTAGAGACTAAGGCAATCAAGACTCATTGATGAGAAGTTTTTCATTACTACCTCAATCTCCTTTTAGTCGGCTCAAGTCTTCTTTTTCTTCATAATTCTGTTTTGAAAGATTGTGTGTCGCTAGAAACATAACTTCCTTTCTTCTGTATTATTTGACTTTGTTCCTCCTCTGTATTCTTTTTTGTTTGCTGTAATTTCTCTCGGAATTTTTGCTGTGATTTCACTCCCAAAATCGTCTCTCTATTTTGTAGTATAGGAAAGTGTTTTTAAAGTTATTATTATTATTTTCAAAATTTGAGTCTATGGTTTTGTTGTTATCTTCTGTTGTTTCTCTGGTCTGCATTTTCCCCACTTTCACCTTAATCTGTTTTTCCTTTTATGGAGTTTTAACTCGGATGTCCTCTTTCATTTCTTTGTGGTCTGGTATCAGCAGTTCCTAAGACGTCCTTCCTCTAGACAGGTGCAGATGGCAGCAGCTCTCCTGGAGCTATTTTGTTGTCAAATGTTATGTGTTCATTTTCCCTTTTGTATTTTTGCTTACTATTCTTTTAATTCTTCTCTTTGGCTTATACTTGCTTTCAGATCATTATTTCACAACTTTTTATTTACTTAGTTTCTCCAAATTTCCTATTATTGACTTCACATTTCACACTATTATGGTTGAAATAGATGGTGGATATGATTTTTAATATTTTTTTAACTGTAAAGTCTTTTTTTGTGCCCTCAAATATGATCTATTCTGGAAAAGCTTCTATGTGTGCTCGAGGTGAATAAATACACACTGCAGTTGTTGGAAGATCCTGTATTTGATTGCTGGCTCCAGTTGCTCCATAATATTATTCAAGACTTCTATCCCTAACTGGAACATAAGTCAAAAGGATTTATCTGCCATGGTGCCAGGGTCTCTCTAGTGGGCTTGGAGCTGGAGTATCTGTGGCAGACCCTGATCCAGAAGAGCTATTTCCTCAATGAAGTTTCTCTAGTGTTGGGTAGAGAGGATGAAGAAAGTGTTCAACTTAATTCCTACCCTTTTATTGTCTACATTTTAGGATTTAAAAAGATATATTTCTTATTTTTAAATGATATGTCAGAGTTTGTGGGTATGTACACAAGAGGGCAGGTACCTGCAGAAGCTTTAAGTGTTGGATCCCTGGGAACTGGAGTACTAGGTGGTTGTGAGCTACATGACATGGATGTTAGAAAATGAAGTTGGATCCTTTGCAAAACAGTATGTGTCCTTCACCACTGATCCATCTTCCTAGGCCCTGGTTTATTATTGCTATGCGCCACGCTTATGTTATATAACCTGTCAGTTTAATGTCTTCACTCTTGGGGCAGCCTTTTGATTTGATGATATTTTTTCTAGTTGGCCTGATAATTTTTATCAAGAATCGGGTGTTGGAAACACCCTCTTGTCTTGCTGATGTCCCTGTCTCTTGGGACCTTATTTTGAAAAACGTGTTGTTTCTTATAGAAACATCATGTGAGCATCTTTAAAACAAACGGGATGCATGCACACCCTTTTCACAGCTCACACAGTTGGCAGTCTGTGATCCCTGGTCTTTCCAAAGGAAAGTCACATTCAGGAAGAATTTAGAGATCAAGATGGCCTCCATCATGCAGAGGAGGATAAAGGAAGTAAGGAACATTCCTTTCTGAGGACATAGGTGTCAATGACCCAAACAGAAAAGGGAAGACAATTAATGTGTGCTAAACAAGAATGACACCAATGGGCAGGCCAAAATGGAGGGGGAGAAGTCCACAAGGCCTCACTTTACACAAAGAAGCATTGGCAACCAAGTAAAGCTGGGAGTGGGAGAGGTGGTCTTTCCCAGGGAAACGCATGCCGATTGGTTGTCCATTTTCAAATGGTCAGCACTAACATGCATGCAAGTGACATTATAAGGATGGAACAGACCATATTTAGGAATACATGTATATAAAAATACATATATGCATGCAATTACAATTACTGAACAAAGAGGTCATCAACTTGAAGGAGTGTGGGGAAGGCTCTGTGGAAGGGTTTGAAGGAGGGAAAAGGAAAGGAGGCATGCAATTAAATTGTAGTCTCAAAACTAAACAAAAAAGAGAAAAAACTTTATGTCAGCTTCAGAAATAGTACTACTTTTAGATTATAGTATTGATCTGACAGTTAGAGATATCAGTGATTGAGTTAACATTTAAACACAGTCAACCTAAAAGAAATGTGAATTAAAGCTGTAGAAGAGATATGTACTTGATACTAAGTAGAAGATGCTACTTCCCAGCTGGAATTACAAGGTAAAATTAGAAACCCTTCCAAATTAGGAGGAAGATGAGAACAGTCCTTAATCCAATGACCTCAAATCTTAAGACTCAAAAATGGGGGTTTATTCCTTATAAACTTTGCAGATCTTACAGAACGTAATCATCACTAATAAAAATAAAAGATAATCTGTAAATAGATATGGGACAATTTCATATTTGTGTAAAACATACCCCTCTCTCTCTCTTACACGCACACAAACACACACATACACACACTTTGGAGAGTATGAAATGCCTTCAAAGACGCAACCAGGGACAATACAACACAACACAATGCATAGTAGCATTTTCAATTTTCATGGATCATATGTAAAGTTCTTTGTAAGAGTGCATTGTTTAAAGACATTGTAGCTCTCTTAGTTTGTGAGAGTACATTCTGAGATGTTCAGACAAGTACGATGTCACTCAATGACTAGCTGTATAGATGGTATCCCCATGGAGAAGTGGTGCAGAGCAGTAAAAATTTGAAACCTGGAATGGTATCTTGGAATGGTAGTGCATGCCTTCAACACTAGCACTCACTTGCAGGAGGCCAATCTCTGTGAGTCTGAGGCTGAAATCGTCTCCATAGAGGATTTTAGAGGCCAGCCACGGCTACACATTGAGACCCTGCCTCAAACAAGCAAAGAAACAAACAAAAATAAAAAGATAAAGTTAAAAAGAGAAAAATAAGTTCCATTAACTTAATTTATCCACTAGAAAAAGATATTTACTCTCATATCTCTATCTTGTGAAAGTAATCTATAATTAAAAAATAATCGGGTGATCTCACTATCGATATAAAAAAAATGTGTTCATTGGAATCTTTCCATGATGGGTTTATTTAATTAAATTTAAACTCATAGTAAATGTAGGAAAATGCCTAAAATGGTTAATTAAAAATTGAAAGCCCATTCTTCTCTCATTTCATCTTTTTCATTCCTCTTTCCCTGATTCCATTTGGACTTCCTTTCATTTTTCTCCCTCCTGAAAATACACGTGTTTCTCTAGTCAGTGTCTGTACTGTGTGCTCCGGCTGCTGACAAGATTCCAGAGAGTACCAGGCATGCGCAGGAATACTTGTTGGCTAGAATGCTCTCTTGTTCGTGAGATGACAGTATTGCCTGACAGGTATGGGTCTTGAATAAATAAGTTTCCTCTTCATCTGGGATGACTATGACTATAGGGAGGTCTGTATGTAACGGTAGCTAATTTGAAAAACACAACGAGAGTTCTTAAAAATAGGTGCATTAGGAAGGAAACAAGCCTGGTTTGTGGGCAACACTGATTGAAGAATATGCGCAACAAGGTAATCAGTTTTGAATATTCAGATAACGCTACTGTTGGGTTTTATAAGCTTAACTAACTCACAGCGAGCGCTTACAAAGAGCGTGTACAGTTTGAGCTGCTGCCCCGCATTTTCACTGAATGCATGGGGGCAGCTATACTATGTCCTCATAAGGCACATCAAAGATTCAAACTTCATCGTAAGCCTTCCTTGGGTATTTCCTTGCCAACAGTAACTTAGATATATGCAAAAGAATTTTCTTTTGTATTCTAATAAGTAAGTCGAGTCTCTGAAGGTTATTGGGGAAAAAAAATGAACTCATTAAATTTTTTAAAAAGTTACAACATTGCTTAGTATACATGACCCTTAATTGAAAAAACTTTCCACAAAGATTTTTGAACCCACTCAGAAGTGAACATGTGTCTTTATTGCATGATTACTGGAGGAAAGCGCTCTAATTCATCTTTCATTTTAAGTTTGGCTTTAAAAAGTCATTATGGCTTTGCACTGAGAAAAAAACTCAACCCAGCTCAGTGTTAACTGGATTCATTCAGTTCTTGCCTCGCCAGTGCTCCCTGTTTCCCAGACAGGCCGAGCAAGGCAGAGGATAGAAGCAAGTGTGCTTTCAAAGGGTCTAAAACGCCCTTGCGTCTGCTCTTGCCACTGAGTCGATGGCTTGCTGATTTTCCTCAGTGTGGCAAGCCGGCAGCAAGGGGCTGATCAGGAAGCCACGCGGGAGAAGGATAATTCGAAGTGAGCCAGTTTGGACAAGGTGAAGATTTATAGGTAGTATTTGAGGAATGAGGGAGTTGTTGGGATAGGATATGGCGATCCGATGACAAGCTTAATATTAATGAGAGTGAAAAAACTCAGGCACTCAAAACAGATCACAAACAAGGGGAACAGAAAGAGGAAAAAGGAAAGCATGTTTTCGTACCAGCTCATTCGCTATTTTGCCTTTACAAACGTTTTTAGTTGTACTATAATAGTAGCAGTCATTCCTCCGGTTTATATTTAAAAAGAAATAGGCAATTTAAGAGTACAGAAACAAGAGGAATCTTCTAGCATGTGGAATACTTAAAGGTTTGACAACACAGGAGCATTTATAAATAATAGCTGAGGGCACATATGTCCCGAGAATTTCACTCTAGTCCATCGCTCACCAGGAAAGGCCTCAGATCAAACAGTCTGGATTCACGGTTGGTATACAATTTAAAATATTTATATTAAATCTGTGAGCACATCTAGAAATACACCCCTTGTTAAAACAACAACGGAGAAGAAATAGAGCCCTGCAGCCACCGGAGACTACAGGGCTCAGTAGTCCCTGGGTTATAAGTGAGGGCCATTCAGAGGCGGAAATGAGTGCGGAGGTGACATCATTGCCGGAACTACCCTGAGCAGAGAGCCTGTGGAACTCCAAACCTGAGCAGACCAGACACCCTATAAAAGTTACTTCCGCTCGGTGATTACATACTGTAACATAGTGTGTGCCATACCGTACTCTTCTTCACAGCACCGCACCACTTAACTATAGATTTACATTAGAAAATATAGAGTGAACTGTTCGTTTGTAGCGTGAACATTATTCTAGTTAATTTGAATATGTTCGTCTAAATTAAAGCTGAGTTTCTGGGCCACACAGGTTAATTTTGATATTTTAATTTAAATATTTGTAACACATTTGACCCCAAGACAAAGCCAATATATGCCACAGTGTGTTTAAGGGATTGATTTAAAGGGGTGAGACTCCTCTGTGAAACTGTCCCCTGCCTCCTTGCAGTGTATTTACTAACTAGTAAAGAGACGGGAATAAAACGGAAAGTACTTCCTTCTAAAACATGTCACTTCTCTAATTTATACATCCACGGTATTTTTCTAGAAGTTGCATGAGAGTAATCAACCAGTAGAATACTTAGAAAACTCTTGCTGACAACATCTCTCATGACATGGATTGATGAGTATCAGTTTAGTCAGATTTTGGCTCTGTAGAACTCGTCTGTACTGCCTAACAAGTTAGAATTCGTCGTTCATTTCTGTCAGCAGCGTATTTTCCCTGCGCCTGCGCACTGCCCCGCATTTTGTGGGCACAGAGATTGAATCCTTTTGTTCAGTGCAAATTTTCCCCCCATATAGTTTTGTCTTATAGCAGATTTCTTTGGCAGATGTAGAGTCTCTCTCTAGGACAATGGGAAATTTTTCCTGAAATCCTAGTAATACGATAAAATGTTTTTCCTTTAGATCAGTTGTTCTCAGCTGGTGGGTCACGACTCCTTCGGGGTTCAAACTGCCCCACAGGGGTCATACATCATATATCTTGCATATCAAGTATTTACATTATGATTCATAACAGTAGCAAAAATATGAAGTAGCAACGAAGTAATTTTATGGTTGGGGGTCAGCACAGCGCTCGGAAGTGTATAACAGGGTCACAGCATTAGTATGGCGGAGAAGCTTTGCTTTAGAGCAATGGCAGGCAGGCAGGAGGCAAGCTTCCTGCCAAGCATAAAATATCTGGGCTCCCCAAGTTCAAGATTCCCTTCCTGTATCCTGGCACGGAGGCGAGTGTCTCTGACTATCTGTCTCTGTGAGCTATCCTTTGGGAACTATGCCATGGAACTGCATCTAGCGGAGGCCAGCGCTCTGGCTGCTGCCATTTGTGGAGCAGTAGTCCTTCCTCTCTGACCTGTGAGTTTCATTACTTTTAACAGAATCCATGAAACTCTGGCAAACAAACTTACTAGCTTCCAGGCAACATAAAATATAAAAGCCCAGACTGTCCCTTGTTTTTGACATCACAGAAAGAGGGAAAAAGAAAATGACAGTGTTTTGCCTCCATATATACTAACTCTTGACATTTCTATAATTGTGTATGTGGAGTAAAGCAATGTGTTTGTGTGTAATAATGTGTGTGCATGTCTGTCTCTCTGTGTGTGCATTAATCAAAGGACCAATTTATGACAGTTGTTGCAAAGATTTAGAAGCATACATTTTCAAAACAGCTGGCTGATCTTTCACAGTGGCTAAGATAAAAGAAAAGCCATGTATTGCTTTAACACTAGATCTGTGGAATATTTAGAGAAATAGAAAGAAGATGTAGACTTCTGAATTGATTTGTAAAATAAACTATTTTTGGTCATCTTTGCCTTTAGGTATTATACTTTAATGAATCCCATTAGAATTTCTTTCAAATTCTCTGTGTAGAGTAGGACTGGAGAGTTGAATAGAGGCAGTGTAACTCCTGAAAAAGGTGGATTATCCCCAAACACATGGTGTGCTTACGAAGGCTCTGGGAGAAAGTCTTCCTAAAATAATTGTTCCATTTGCTCTCAGATGCCTGGAATTCCTTATCATCAGAAGGAAATCCATTTATCCAATGTTTGTAGTAAAGGATTAAAATGAGCCTACATGGGACAGAGTGACTCCCCGATTACAGTGACAGCATGCTATTCATGGATAAAATTCTCAAATTCTCTGGGGAGATAGTTCAGTGGGAAGCACAGAGACCTGAGT
>JAQHUG010000190.1:903359-914567 GCA_028555095.1 Dicrostonyx torquatus | reverse complement strand
CTTCTATTAGGTTGAGTGTGGTAAGATTTTATTGAGGTCTTTAATCCATTTGGACTTGAGTTTTGTGCATAGCAATAGATATGGATCATTCAATATGTCGACATCAGGTTATGCCAGCACCATTTGTTGAAGATGCTTTCTTTTTTCATTGTATAAATAAGCTGAAAAAAAACCCATATGATCATTTCATTATATGCTGAAAAAGCATTTGACAAAATTCAACACCACTTCATGATAAAGGTCTTGGATAGATTAGGGATACAAGGATTATATCAAACTATAATAAAAGCAATATACAGCAAGCTGACAGCTAACATCAAAATAAATGGAGAGAAAGTCAAAGCGATTCTGCGAAAATCAGGGGGGAAAAAGGCTGTACACTCTCTCTGTATCTCTTCAACATAGTTCTTGAAGTTTTAGCAATAGTAATAAGACAACATAAGGAGATCAAGGGGATTCAGACTGGAAAGAAAGAAGTTAGACTTTTGTTATTCGCAGATGATATGATATTGTACATAAGTGACCCAAAAAACTCTACCAGAGTACTCCTACAGCTGATAAATACCTTCAGTGATGTGGCAGGATACAGATAAACTTAAAAAATCAGTAGCCCTCCTATAAACAAAGGATAAAGAAACTGAGAGGGAAATCAGAGAAACATCAACTTTCACAATAGCCACAAATAATATAAAATATCATGAGGTAATACTAACCAAGGAAGTGAAAGACCTATTTGACAAGAACATTAAGTCTTTGAAAAAGAAATTGAAGAAGATACCAAAAGATGGAAAGATCTCCCATGCTCTTGGATAGGAAGGATCAACATAGTAAAAATGACAATCCTTCCCAAAGCAATCTATAGATTCAATGCAATCCCCATCAAATTCCCAACATGATTCTTCATAGACCTTGAAAGAACAATAATCAACTTCATATGGAAAAATAAAAAACCCAGGATAGCCAAAACAATCCTGTATAATAAAG
Organism: Dicrostonyx torquatus; assembly: GCA_028555095.1. Lineage (NCBI taxonomy): Eukaryota > Metazoa > Chordata > Mammalia > Rodentia > Cricetidae > Dicrostonyx > Dicrostonyx torquatus. The sequence continues at coordinate 913,583 of JAQHUG010000190.1, read as the reverse complement.
GAACTTCCCGAGGGACCACCATCCCTGACATCAAGTTCTATTACAGAGCTACAGTAATTAAAACAGCTTGGTCCTAGTATAAAAGCAAGGAGGTTGACCAATGGAATCGAATTGAAGACCCGGATATTAATCCATACACCGATGAACACCTGGTTTTTGACACAGCTGCCTTTGTTTTCTTAATTGCTAATATTTTCTTTCTCTAGTTAATTTCCTTTCATTTTGTTTTTGAAATGTGTTTATAACAGAGTGTAAATACAGGCATATATTGCTGTACCAAGAGTAGGGTCTCGCTGCCTGTAAAGTCACCCAAAGTTCTTCTGTAATCTTCAGCCTACATGACTATAGTGTCCAACAGACTTTTCCATGAAGGAGAAAATTTTATAATGCTAAAGTTTATCAGTTGCTTTCTTCTGTGTCCTCCAAAATGTATGACAGTTTTTTTCTGTGAAGCAGGAACCCTGAAGTATTGTCATTTTTCTTGATTCCTACATGTCCAGTTCATATAATATAACATCAAGCAGTCCAGGCAAGAACAGTTTCTTGCCCAAAGGACTAACAAGAAGGTTTTGATGCGCAGCATTCTGTTGAAGTAATTAATACTGCCAGAATCAAACATGTCTCACTGTTGAGAAAACTCTAAGTTCTTAAAATATTTTAAATGCCATATTCTGTAAGTCTTTGAAGTGTTGAAGACTAACTAAAATATATCTCTGTATATCTAGAAAACTTAACCACTATGACTGTAAGTTTGACTGCTACAAATAACTATTAATCTGTAATTTTTAATTAAACGTTACATTTTTAAATGAGCTGTCTAAGCATAATACCTTAAACAAGAACAGAAATACATATATACAGTATAACATAATCAACTTTAAATTTGTATCAGTAGACCAGATCCACACCAATGCAAAGTATTCATTTCTATATCATATCCCTCTTAAAATGAAAACAAACATTTATAAACAATCATTTTGGGAATTTTGGAGTAGTTTTTTTTTTCCAGACTGCTTCCTGGTTTTTGTTGGGTGAAGTATTTTTAGGTTTCATGGAGAGTTTTTTTTTGTGTATTTCTCTATCAAACCACATTAGCCTGGAAGGGATCCACAGGTTCTCACCCTTTTTAGACATAAAAATAGAACCTCTCTTCCAAAACAACGTATCCATAGACCCAAACTTTGAAGTTGAGATACCTTTACGTTGGTTTAACTTAACAGTCAAAAAGTTCAATGAAAACACAATAATCCAGAATCTCTGTGTATGTTCCATCTTTACATGACTTATTTTTATTTATGACTTTAATCTATGACTATCTGTTTTATTTTTAAAACTATTACTTTTTATAATTGTCTATTCTCTTTTTTTCTCTCTCCCAAGCCTACATACATTTATACAACACTGTGAACAATTCAGAGGTTAACTTTAATCTGTTTTTATTGCTTATCTGTAATCATTTTCCAACCAGGGGCATCATTCTTTTTTAAATGATAAGTAGGCATGGCTAGGACCACTCTGCAGCCCTGCTTGTTTACTCCACCCAGTCTAGCATGATGGAGGCCTGCTCACCACTTCTGCGAGGCATGCTCACCATGCCAGCTCCAGGGACACAGAGGGTCTATGTCAACATTCAGCAATTAGTAGCATGCTACTCACAAACCCCATTTAAGTACGACCTCCTAAAGAGCAAGAGTTTGTGCTGCCAGCACAAAACAGAAAGCCGCTGTTTCTTAATGAAACCACACAGGTTTTGCTGCTAATGCTGAGTCAGAAAGCCTTCTCAGACAGAAACCATGCCTTTGATTGCCTCTAGCAAACAGAGCCCACCCAAGAAAATACTGACACCAAGAAGTTGTGGTTAACTCTGTTCTTTTGTGTCCAGAAGTTTTTCCCAAGTTCTCAGGTTTTATGTGGATGTAATTGGCCCACATTGGCACCATCTGTAAATGAAAGGCTGCGCATTCATTTTCTGGCCACTCAGACCCAAACAACACACAGAAACTATATTCATTACAATACTGTTTGGCCAATGGCCTCAGGTTTTGTATTAACTAATTCTTACATCTTAAATTAAACCATCTCTCTTAATCTGTGTATCAACATGAGCCTGTGGATTACTGGTGAGAATTGGGTATCTGTCTCTTTCAGCAGCTACATGGTATCTCTCTGACTCTGCCTACCTTCCCTCTATATCTCTGTTTGGATTTCCCGCCCGGCTTTGCTCTGCTAAGCTGTTGGCTGAAATAACTTCTTTATTAGTCAATAGTAATAAAATATGTTCATAGCATACAGAGGAAAATCCCACATCACAGGAGCCCTTCTATGATTTTCTAAAGCAAATATCCTCCGTTAAGCTGACCTAAGACACAAGTACTTTTGGAGTGAAATCATCTTTTTGTTATTATTATTTCTAACTATGCCAAGGAAGGAGCTTTCACTTGTTAGTTCCAGTTATAGAAAGAAAATATAGGTGGTCAAAGGCCAAAGGCTTTTGATAATAGCATAATATACTGCAACTGACCTAGCTTGATTCAAGGATGTTCTTTCGTCCAGGCACATATATTTACAGTAAATATTGGTTCCTTCCACAGCCATAATGCTAAAGTAATATTTCCCAGAAAACAAAGAAAGAACAACAAAAAAATGCAAAGTAATTGCTGGGAAATAAAACCAATGCTTTATTAATTCCTATATTTCCTAGATAATTTGGTGAGTCATATAAATCTTATCTGAAGGAACTGAATTATATTTGTAAAACGTAAAAGTGATTTTTTTTCCAATTTTCCTTGAAAAATTTTAATAGCTTTTTGTCTTCTACAAGGAAATGTATATTTCCTTAGTGCTGGCTGCAAGGCATTTCTGGTATAGGTTTCTCCCAGTTTTTGGAGTCTGTTAAACTAGCATCCTACCATCACATTTTCTCCATTAACGAACATTTCTCTAATTAATCATCTGACCCATGTGGCATTATATTTTCTGTGTTCATTCCTCTCCTTTCTGCCTAATACGACTTATGAACTTAGATACTTTCAACTTATCAAAATTCATCTCAAAGATTTCATTTCTAGGGACACTCGTATAGTCTTTTCTTACCCTTGCCCTACTATGTGAGCACTTACTTTTTTTTAGCATCTTTTAGGACTATATTTTTATTATTATTTTATAATATCACACATTGTCCAGTATTTGAATAGGTGTCAGTTGCAAATAGCTTCTGGTTAAGGGGTGCAACTTTGTGTTCACCCTCTCTTCTCCATGCTGGGATTTTGTCTGGTTTGAACTTGTGCAGGTCTCAAGCCTGCTGCCACAGCCCTTCAGTTCATACATATTACAGTATTCTTGCCTCTGGAAAATGGTCTTTCTTTGGCATCATCTACCACCTTGGGCTCTTAGAATATTTCCACCTCCTTTTCTGCATAGATACCTTGAGGGGTGGGTTTGAGAAAAAAGAAATCTCATTTATAACCGAGTGTTCCAACATCTCTCACTATCTGCACATTTTCTATTTGTCTGTTAATTACCATCTACTACATGGTTTCTCTAATGGTCTACAGATACAATAAAATGTCAATAGGAGTGATTTTTTTGCTATTTTTTTTTTAGAAGAATAAGAGAAGTAGGATTTTCCTTAGGGCTCAGTCCCTATCTAGTTTCAGGTTCCTGGCTATATTAGTGGTGTTATTTACTGGTTTCATCTTATGCAGGAGGCCTTAAGTACATTTTAAAAAGTAGTTGATTACTGCCGTAACATCTGTACCACTATTGAACCAGGCAGGTCACTGTTGTAGGTCGCAGGGATTGCAGGTGGGTGATATTTTGTTTCCTTTTCTCCTTGAAATGTTTTTATCTACAGATAATTATGTGCACCAGGGAAAGATTCCCTGCCCCTTTGTCCATCTCTATCTACCTCTCTGTCCTCAAGTCAAGGTAACAATGATTCTATGTCCTTTTTATCCTTGCCTGTTATGGACACTTCATAGAATTAGGTAAAGTAAAGGCATGTCATCTGCTAGTGCTGGTTTTCACCTAGAAGGCTTTGGAGTTTTAGCCATACTGTGGATGCAGTTACACTTCATTCCTATTCTTGCTTAACTGTTCACTTTTAAGGTTTTTCATTAATATTCTGCATCATTCCACTTCTCTTACTTTATCAAAACATCTTTCCACTACTCAATCATTTAGAACATCTTCTTGTTTTATGGCAGCAACATATTTTGTCTGTATTTTTATTAGCAGATAGTTACTTGGGTTAGTTCTTCTTTGGGGCTATTCTGAACAAGGTGGCTAAATATTCTTCTGCAATTCTTCCATGAATGTGTTTTTATTATTCTTAGGTTAAATTCTAAACATAGGATTTCAGGATGATGTCATAATTTCGTGTTTTACACTCTGGGGAAATGTAACTTTTTCAAGGGGACAGTGCTATTTTAGGTTTCCCTCAGCAATGTAAGTGGCATATGGCTCCTGCACAACTTAGTTTGTGTTTTCATAGTTGCCACATTTTTTCTTCCAATAAAGGAATCTCAATTCCATTATTAATTGTTTTTATTCATCTTTATGTCATGTTGAATTTTAAAATAAACCCAAAGCTCTGAAGTCATATGTATACAAGCAGCACTAAACAGGGTCAGCAGGTATGTTCCTACATCCATTCATTGTCTTAGGGTTCCTATTGCTGAAAAGAGACATCATGATCATGTCAACTCTTATAAAAACAAAGCATTTAATTGAGGTGCCTTATAGTTTCAGAGGTTAATCCATTATCATCATGGTGGGATATGATGGCATGCAGGCAGACATGGTGCTAGAGAAGCTGAGAGTTCTACATCATGATCTATAGGCAGCAGGAATGGACTGTCTACTACACTGAATGTAGCCAAAGCAAAGAAGACCTTAAAGCCCTGCCTCCACAGTGAGACACTTCCTCTAAAATGGCCATACTTCCTGATGGTTTTACTCCCTTTGGGCTTCATTTCAAATACCATATTCATTTATGTGTATGTAACAAGAACAAAGAAAATGAGGCCAGAGATTTGAGAAAACTGGAGGTAATGGGAAGGGTTGTAGAGAGAAGATGGAAAAGGAGAAGTGATGTGATTTTATTTTCATTTTAAAATTAAAATAAAAGAGAATGAGCTTGATTTTAACTTGAAAAATTGGAATTCTATAATTAATATAATTATATTATAATCTTTAATCTTATAATTAATATAAGATTAAAGAATTCTATCTCCTTTAACTTATATTTTTCTTAACTGAATTGCTATTAATGTGCCATAGAGTCTGATTTTCAAATGTTACTGATGTTTATTTCTTGAAGGTACTAATTTATCCAAAATTTCTGGAATTACAGCAATTGTATCATAAGATTGTGACCTACAATAACATTTCTACATTTATTTTGAAGCAAAGCAAGCTATTTCAGATAGTCAAGCAAATCTGTCCTTAACAGAATTCCATGAGGGAAAGAGAAAATTTATTTCTAACAGTGATTCTGCAAGAAATACACATAAGAACTTAGAAAATAGAAATACCTTGAGTTCAAAACTGTTTAAACTAAAAATATAAAACAATAAAACACTTTCTGTTAGAAACTCTCAAATAATACTGTCTTTGTCATTGTCCATTCTTTTTTTTTTCATGGCCTTCTCTTTTCTACATATATTTTCTTTCCTCAAAATTTATATTGATTTCATGTATTACATAAGAGTTCAGCGGAACTGTTATATTATATCTGTTGTTTTTCTCCCTCTCCCATGTGTATTTTAGAATTTCATCGTGTATCTCAGGATGGCTTTGAACTCATGGTATATCTCATCTTGGCCTCAAACACTCAGCACCCTGCTTCATCCTCTTGATTGTGGAGATTATAGGAGTGTGATAGGGTACCCAATTAACATGTCCATACTTCGTCTTTGGGGGCATGTGCAGCTTATAAAATCTTCTGCATAGGTAAAGGCATTTATTTACCTGGTGTCCTTCAGATGTCAGTCAATCACCACTTTTTATTGATCATCTTACAGAGTATTAGAGACCTGCAAATATCTGTGGATGAGTGGCCAAAAGCTTCATTCACTGGCTATGACTCTCAGATGTTGTCAACTGTCTTGTAAAAACATTTACACCTGGGGCAGAAGAAATGGCTCTGTGGTCATAAGCACACGCTGCTTTTCCTGAGGGGCAGGGTTTGTTCCCAGCACCCACATTGGGTGATTAGACACGGCTTGTACCTCCAGCTCCAGGGATCTGGTGCCTTTCTCTCTCCTCGGCCAGCATCCACACACATGATGTCCACTCACACAGACACACTTAATTAAAAATAAAAATAAATCTCTGAAAGTATTTGGGGTTGCTTGGTACTCGGTGATTGCTCACCATCATTTCAGCTGGCTAGTACAGGAGGTATACAAGGGATTCATGCTTTATTAGGACTCTTTCCACTTCACAATTTCCGTTACTGATTCTTGGCAAATTGGCATTTATTCTGTAAAGAGATTAACTCTCTGCCCAAACCATCAGCTATGCCAGCTTGCACAGTTATTAGCCAAGCTTTAGTGAAAATTAAGAAACTCCAGCCTAGTGGTTTGAGAGTTTCAGGGTGAACTTTGTTAGAAATCTGTCTTAAAGTGCATCACATTAAAGAGTGACTGAGATTCATCTACAAAGATAAAATATTGAAATATTCATATCTATGTTCTAAAGTGAAAAAATTCTGTTTCTAAAATTTCTTTATCCTATTTTACCCCCACCCCAAGTTAGGGTTTCTCTGGGTAGCCCTGAACGTGTTCTGTAGACCAGGCTGGCCTCAGACTCAGAGATCTGCCTGCCCCTGTCCCCGAGAGATGAAGTTAAAGGTGCGTGTCACCATCACCTGGCCACCTTTTTTAAATAACAGATTTTAGAGAGATTTGCATATATTCCTCACTTCAGTTCAAGATAAAAGTAAAAAATTTTCCAAGTAGCAAAATCAAATAATTTATAAGTAAAATTGATCATTTTCTGCCCCTCTTGCCAGCATGTCACATATCAAGTTCTAATGCTGTCTTTCTAAATTAGGGAAAAAGAGGCTATCTTTGGCAGGATTACAGTTGGAAGCTTCAACTTTTCAGTGAGTATCAAAAGTTCTGCCTTGTATTGTGGATTTTATATAGCTAAAATGTGGGGAAAATATACACTTTGTATAATTATTAGTGAATTGTGGTTTGATAAAAAGCCTTCCATTTATTTTGTTTTTATATACTGTGTTTACAGCCAGTGTGATAGCTTATCATGTTTTTTGTTGTTTGGTTTGGTTTGGGTGGTTTTTGTTTGTTTGTTTGTTTGTTTTGTTTTGTTTTTTGAGACAGCATTTCTCTGTAGCTTTGCAGCCTGTCCTGGAACTAGCTCTCGTAGACCAGGCTGGTCTCGAACTCACAGAGATCTGCCTGCCTCCACCTCCTGAGGGCTGGGATCAAAGGTGTGCGCCAACCACCACCTGGGCCTTACCATATTTTGTTGAAGAAGGATTAGTCATAACAAGGATTTTTGAGAATCACACAACTTACATTCTGGTTATAAAAAAGAGAAAATAAATTTCTTTTTGAAAAAATTTTCTCTAAATAAGGATTCAAAATCAAATTAACACAGCATTTCTTAACAGAGATATTGAACTCGATATACCTGCTATGTTGTGCAGCCTTGTTTGATTGGTTTTCCATGAATGAGTTATGAGGAACCACACTGTGAACTGTTCTAACCTGGCCTCAAACCTGGTGTGTAATTGAAGATGGTCATAAACTCCTGATTTTCCTTCCCATACTTCCAAGGTATAATTTATGGATATTTATTTTAATATATAAATGCAGTTTCAAGAGATTTTAAAGTTGATAGAACCAGTGTGTCTCAATCTATAACTGTACGAATATATGGAAAGGATTCTGATTCAGCTACCTAGGATATTATTTTGAGTCAGTTTTTACTAAAGGGAGCTTAGATTTGTTGAATCTTTCTTGATATACTTTCTACTTGCTATTGTTATTTATGTATTCCTCTTTACATATTTTTTATACTTCTCTTGGGTGGCTAATACATAAAATTGCAGGGAGATTAATATCCTCAGGTCTGAAAGTTCAAGGGCTCACTAATCATTGTGCGGTAAACTATAAGTACTTTCATGTGAAATTAGTCTTGGCCTTGGTTTGTGATTGACAGCCCTTCCTTCTATTTGATCCTTTTCTTCACAACAGGAAAATGAGCATATCACTTATTCATCCATTTAGTAATCAGATATTCATGAGAGCGTACTGTATGGCAAGCATTAATCCGGGTCCTACAAACACAGGAGTAAAGCAGGAAGGATGCCACTCAGCCTCACACAGCTACAGGGTAATGGGGGAAACAGCCAGTTAACAAAGGAGCAATAGATAAAGATCCAAGGGCTGTAGAGGCTAAGTGCCGTAATATGGAAAGACAGGGTTGGATCCCCAAGGAAAGGCTGTTCCCAGTACATGGGCTTTGCACTGAACCATCAGTAAGGAGGAATGAGAAAAATATACTAGGTTAGATTTTAACTTACAGACTCTAGTAACAGCAAAGACCCTGTAGCTGTGATTTACTACCTTTTGCAACTCCTGTGTTTGGTAGAGGAGTTCTCTATGTTAATACTTTTTCCAAGACAATAGGTCATGCGTCTTCTCTTTCCTGTGGAAGATCTCTGTAAAATAAAGGTTTTAGTTGAGTGTGCAAAACAACAGATTTCACGGTAACATTTCCACATACATTTGTAGGCACACAAACATATACATTTATCTATGTGTGTATATGATATATAAATGTATTAGTGTACTTTGTTTATATTCTTATTATTTTTACTCAGAATGTTCTGCAGTTCAGAAAGAAGAGCAATTGACATAGTCTGAATTTATCTGTAGGGATAACAAACAGTATTTTATAAATCCAAGTAAAAGTTAGAGTTGAATTTACTCCAATTTTCAAAACTAGAAATGTCTTGCGATCAGTGGGGCCAGAGAGTCATTACAGAATGACTAACACCACACACACACACACACACACACACACACACACACACACACACGCAAAAATGACTTTGGTGACTGAGAAGAAAAAGCAAAAGAAAAACCAGCCTCTGCTTTGAAACAAGAGGAAAAAAAAAGATTCTATCTTGTTAGAATCTTTGTTTTGGAAGGAAAATCACTGAGCTTGTTTAGTGCCTGATTATCAGTGTTCTGCAGAATTATCATTTCATGTCTATCTTTAGAAACAGCTCCACGAATCTTTCAGAGTAGATATTGCTGATTACTGACCTGAGTACTGTCAGACTGGCCCCTCTTGTTATAAAAAGTCCCCTGAAGGATGCGCTGATTATGAAGCTTTGTTAATTTTTTAAGTGGCTTAAAAATTTGTGTAATCTTTCTTTATAAATATCATATAAGTCTGCACAATATGTTACATATGTATTTACATATACATTTACACACATATATGTATGTACATACACAGATATATATATATATATATAGGGGTGTGTATGTGCATGTGAATTATTGAGATCAGTTAACTGCCAAATCAAAAAACACAGAATTAGGGTACTATTCCCTAAAACAGAAGCTAAACAAACGGTTTTATCTAAATATTTTCTCATTCACACTTGAGTACACACCACACACACACACACATACACACACACACACACACACATGCACACACACACACAAAATCTTCTCACATATAATGGAAAAATAGGCTATTCAAATGCTTGCCTGGAGCTGTACGTACTGGTGCATTGTGTGAGAATGCAGCCCACACTCTGAACTATGAATTCAGGTTCCCACCAAGGAAAACAACCGTCCAACATGGAGTGTGCCTGCAGAAGGTGCCTGATTTTTTTCTTTTGCTCTCCTAATTTGATCACTTTTCATTTTATATCTCTTAATCAGAATATTTTGGCAGATACTATTAAAAAAATGTTAAATCAGAATGAAATGAAATGAGAGTGACTCATCTACAAGGCTGGGGAGCTATAGGTACTGACAAGGCTGGCAGGCAGCAGAGGCTATTGTTCAGTGAGAACCTCTGTTGCTGGTAACTCTGAACTTGTGGGAGAGTCCACCTGTATTTCTGTGCTTTGATTGGTTAAATAAAGAGCTGCCTGGCTTATAGACAGTTCAGCCCTTAGGTGGGCGGAGTAGACAGAACGGAAGTTCTGGGAGGAGAAGAAAGGAAGTG
>JAQHUG010000190.1:880313-902664 GCA_028555095.1 Dicrostonyx torquatus | reverse complement strand
ATATTAATAATAGAAATGGGTTAAGTTAAGATATAAGAGTTAGCCAGAAATATGCTTAAGCTATTGGCCAAACATAATGCAAATAATATAGTTTCTGTGTGATTATTTCGGGGCTGAGCAACCAGGAACAGACTAACGCCTTCAGTCAACAATGTCTTCAACCACAGGGTCCTACCATGGGTATGACAGTAGTATAAATGTTCTGGGGACATGATGACTCTTCTTAGTAGTCAGCTTGACTACATCTGGAATTAACTAAAACCCGCAAATGGAGGGTACACCTTGGAGTCTTGCTTAATTTGAAGTAGGAAGATCCACGTCTAATCCATAGGCAATCATTGTTGGATTAACTGAACCACAGCCTGTAAATCCTTCCAGTAAATGCTTTTTCTAAAAATATGTAGAGAGATACATTCTATAAGATCTGTTACTCTAGGAAACTGACTAATTTAGGGCTCACTTTCTGGTTGGGGTTAAGATCTACTTCTCAGGAGGAAACGCTTATCTAATACTGTAAATCTGTCCAAGAACCAGTGATTTGGTGATCACAAAACCCAGGAATGAATTTACTACTATCATTCTGCTAAATAGACATAGTATCAAATTGCCCTCTATATTCTTATCTAGGTACCTATGGATTAGTACGGTAATTAGACCTCATTAAAGAAGTTTCTTTCTATGATGGATGGTGCTAATGCAGAAGATTAAAATTGGTCAAAACACAGGGAATATGTGTTAATGGGTTGCTCAGCTACAGTTGGACATATTTATCCTCCCAAGGCTCAGGGATCACTGCAGACAAGGTGGTAAAAAGACTTTAGAAGGCAGAGGTCAGAGAGGACTGAAGTGAAACACCATCTTTTGGACATGACAGGTCACTGCATTCATGATCTCATGACACCAGCAGTTACATGCACAAACCACCTTAAAATCAAGCCAGCCAACAATTTAGCATTGGAGGGCGGGGAGAAGTTTATGAGCTCCCACCCCTAACTAAAGTTATACTGACAGTTGATGACAACTAGGGGAGGTATACTCATCTTTCTTTTAATGGTGTGGCCTCTGGTAGGTCAACCACAATCAAGCGGATGGTTCCACACCGTGAATATATAAAACAGGCAGCACAAACTGTATTTAGATTGTTTTTTTTAACAAGAAAAGAATAAATTGGTAGTGGTGAGGTAGAGAGATATGGGTGGAATTGTGGGAGAAGTAGATGGGATATGATCAAAACATACTGGAAATTCTCAAAGAATTAGTAATTTTATTAAATGAAAAGCTTCTATTACTAAATTTGGAATGCAAGTATATACAATGCTTTATAACATCAGTTTTTTGTGTATTTTCTTACTGTTCAGTACAATTAAGCAACAATGGCATTTTTTCAGTTGCTTTTTACTCTTTTGCAGACAATAATGCTGTCAGAAGCCAGTCTTGTTAGTGTATAGTGCTTTTAAATACTGATAAAATGTATATGCTATTCCATGGGTGATGTCATAATGACTGCTTTTGAAAATCCTCTAGATTCTAGAGCCTGGAGCATTGGATGCTATACCAGTAAAATTAGCCTTCACCACTGTCTGCCAAATCTTCCTCAAAGTGAGACTGACTTCTCAATCTCTGAAATCAATGCAGCTTGTACATGGCAGATTTCAAAAGAAAGAAATATATTTATGTATCATACAGAAGCTCCAAGAGGACTAGACCATAAATAAATATTAGCACCATTGTATATTATTCTCTGGTTGTTCAGCTCTTTACCATAGGTGATTGTTTTCCAATCTGGGGCAGAGTAAACTCAGTTGTAAATTGCAGTCTTCTGGAGATAAGTGTTCCAATTAGTTACCTTCTCTCAGATTCTGAATAACTGTTTGCCTGATTTGCAATCATACATGTCTTTCTTATAATGGGACAACTGTAGTCAGGTAAAATAAATGTAACTGGAAGCGAAGCGTCTTGGTGGATCAATCACTTGATATATAATTTTGTGTGCCAATTCTTCTGTTGAGTTCTGTCAGAGTTGGTGCAGAAGATGAATACCAAAGTCACTTCCCTGATATTAACTAGCAATTTTCATTATATAATCACCAATCCTTTTATCTTTACCTTCAATACTTTGGATATCTAATCTTGTTTATCAAGTTGACACACCAAGAAGAGGAAACCTCAACTTAAGAAATCATCTCCATCTATTTGACCTGTGAACATGTCTGTGGAACATTTTCTTGATTTGATTGTTAGTTGATATAGGAGCACTAGCGCACTGTGGGTAGTACCACCCCTTGGTGGGTGGGCCTGGGTTGTATCTGAAAGGAAGTTAAACAAGTCAGTGAGAGCAATGCAGTAAGCAGCTATCATCCAGGGTCTCTGTTTCAGTTCCTGACTCCAGGTTTTGGTCTTGACTTCTTGATGGACTTTAACCTGTAAGCCAAATAAAACTTTCCCTCCCCAAGTTGTTTGGCCAAAATATTTTATCACTGCAAGAGGAACTGAACTAGGATAGTGCTATTCACATGCTTTAAGGAGAGGAATTGTCAGAAATGACACCTCCACAATGTCCTGACTTCTCAGTTTCTGGTCTTCATGTGCATGTACTTTATCAAACCCTCCCCAGTTCACCTAGGCAAAATTTATGAAGAGAATACACAGAATCAATTGACATGTGATTACAAGTCATTAGCTTCTTGCTGGGCTAATTAGAAGTCATTAACTTTAAGGGTTAGGACATAGAATACCCTTACCTTGGGTTTCTGAGCCCAATTTGTTGCTGTACATGAAAGAGAATATATAAATAGTGTTGGCAAATTACACTTAAGAAGTGTTAAGTGTTTATATCTTGAAAATTCTAGTAGCATTACAGAATAAACAAATAGATATATAAGGGTACAAAGGCACAGTTGAGAAAAATAACTATCCATTGAATTGGACTCTAGCCAAAAATCCACAGTGAGCCACTTTTGTATTCAAAGTTTTCCAGAAGGCAGATGGGTACTAAAGTTCCAATTCTCTTGTCCTAGAATTGTCACCCCAGGACATGTGTTACCCTTTCTGGCAGAGCATATGCGCACATTTCCTCAACCAGTCACACTGACAGTCATTGTGCCCACAACCTCGGACTCGTCTCGTTTCTGTCCTTTGATAGTGGGAGAATAACAGAAAACGCAGAGTAGAGCTCAAGGCTGAAGCCGAGCTTTGGATGACAGTTGCTCCGCCAGATGTGGGCACGCATGGCTGTAATCCTGACGTTGCTAGGCAGGTGCAGGAGGGACACTGAAACTCCAGGGCAGTAGAGGCTAATTAATGAGACCCTACCAAAATGAGCAAACAAAACCAAGAAGGAAGAAAACAAAGCTATCCTTTAATCTCAATACTGAAATCTCTGTTTAACATTTGATAGTGCATGTGCTTACTCAGGCATAGTGTGAGAAGGGGTTTATTTATTCAAATAGACAGATTGTATGAAAATGATACAAATATTGGAAACAGAAATGACCTTTGGGTATCAAAATTAAATAAGAAAGTTTCCGATGTTGGATTAGATGCTAACCTATATTTACAATTCTGAAACTTGCTCTCAAACCCTGTTCATAATTTTCTCAAAATAAATATGATGGGAGCTGGAGTGTAAGATGGCTCAGTGTGTTAAGCCAGATGACCTAAGTGTGATCTTTGGGACCCATAGTGTGAAACAGACTAATTTTTATTACTTCATAAATAATACCATTCAAAATTTCCACTTCCTCCCCTTCTCCCATTTTCCTCCCGCTCCCCCACATTCCCTCCCCCTCCCCCTCCAGTTCTAAAGGAGACAGGGTACCATGCCCTGTGGAAAGTCAAGGCCCTTCCACCTCCATCCAGGCCTCAGAAGGTGTGCATCCAAACAAGCTAGGATCCCAAAAAGCCAGTACATATAATAGAAACATATCCCAGTGCCATTATCATTGGCTTCTCAGTCAGCCCCATTGTCAGCCACATTCAGAGAGTCCTGTTTGATTACATGCTCATTCTGTCCCAGTCCTGCTGGCTTTGGTGAGCTCCCATTAGATCAGTCACACAGTCTCAGTGGGTGGACCAACCCCTCTCAGTCCTGACTTCCTTGCTCATCTTCTCCCTCATTCTGCTCTTCAACTGGACCATGGTAACTCAGTCACTTTTTAAATAAAACCCCAGTAGCACAGACACTGAGAGAAACAATTAATAAATGGGAACTTCTGAAACTGAAAAGCTTCTGTAAAGCAATGGACATGGTAAACAAGACAAAAAAGCAGCCTACAGAATGGGAAAAAAATCTTCACCAACCCCACATCAGACAGAAGACTGATCTTCAAAATATACAAAGAACTCAAGATACAAAATCATCAAAAGAACAAATAATCCAATACAAATGTAGGGCACAGATATAAACAGAGAACTCTCAACAGAGGAATTTAAAATGGCTGAAAGACACTTAAGGAAATGCTCAGCATCCTTATCCATCAGAGAAATGTAAATCAAAACAACTCTGAGATTCCATCTTACACCTGTAAGAATGGCCAAGATCAAAAACACTGATGATAGCTCATGCTGTGGGGTAAAAGGAATATGCCTCCATTGCCAGTGGGAGTGCAAAGTGGTACAAGTGCTTTGGAAATCAGTATGGCAATTTCTCATAAAATTAGGAAACTAGCTTTTTTAAGACCCAGCAATATCACTTTTAGGTATATACCAAAAAGACACTGAATTGTACCACAAGAACATGTGCTCAACTATGAGCTCAACTATGAGCAGCATTGTTTGTCATAGTCAGAACCTGGAAACAACATAAATACCCCTCCACCGAAGAATGGAGAAGGAAAATTTACACAATGGTGTACTACACAGCAGAAGAAATAATGACATCTTGAAATTTGCAGGCAAATGGGTAGATTTAGAAAACACTATATTGAGTGAGGGTATCCAGACCAAGAAAGACAAATATCATATGTTCTCACTCATAAGTGGCTTTTAGACACAAAGCAAAGAAAACCAGCCTACAAATCACAATTCCAGAAAACCTTTACAACAATGAAGACCCTAAGAGAGACATACATGGATCTAATCTATATGGGAAGAAGAAAAAGTCAAGATCTCCTGAGTAAATTGGGACCATGGGGACCATGGAAAAGAGTAGAAGAGCAGGGGGAAGAAAGGGAGTAGAACAGAAAAAATTTATAACTCAATAAAATCAATAAAAATTTTTAAAAAGATATACATCAATCTGACTACAGGGCAAGGCCAGTTTGTGCACCCTTCCCTCTATTGCTTAGTTTCTTAGCTGCAGTCATCCTTGTGGATTCCTGGGAATTTCTCTAGTGCCAGGTTTCTTGTTATCCCCATAATGGCCCCTTCAATCAAGATAACTCTTTTCTTGCTCTTATCTCTGTACTCTCTCCATCTCAACTATCCCATTCCCTAAAGTTCTCCTCTCCCTCCCCTTCTTTCCTTCTCCTATCCTTCTGCCCTCCCTTCTCTGTGGACTCTGATACCTGTTAGACTAAGGACACCATGTAGGTTCGCAGCTGAAGGCGACTATTTAGAAAGACAATAGCCAAGGTTTTTGTTCCAGCTTCTCTGATTCATTTGTAGATTGCCCTAGGAAGGCAGCTATCTCTCCTGGCTGAGGTGTGAATGCCAATGTGGATGCTGAGAGAAATGCCAAGATATGAATCAGTTCCTCAAAGGAAGAGAGGGAAAATCAACAGAGAAAGAAAGGGATAATTAGGAATATAACAGAGCAGAAGAAAAAGAGCAGGGAGCAATTTGCAGAGGGGAGAGAGTTTAGAAAGCAGTGAGAGAGAAATGGTTTTAAGAGAGCCTTAGAGAGCAGGAGGAATTTTAGGGAAATAGAATAAATACAAGGCCTAGCTGAAAAATAGGAGAAGCCTTTTAAACTGTGATGGTATGAAAGCTTGTTTCTTTCCGCGCTTCTCCGAGCACACATTTGGGGAAAAGCTTTAGTTTCTATGTTGGGGCAACGGTCCCCAACACTTCTCTTTGCCATTCTTCACCACACACTTTATCTCATATTTTCTTAAGATATGTAATTTTATTTTCTTTGTAATGCCTAACAGACTTCTCAGATTATGTCAAAATTTCCAAATTCTCCATGGTCATTACTAGTTACTGAATCTACTGTGCCAAACAAAATTAACTTCACACTTAAATTATATTTGTCTTATTTTATCTATTACACTATGAATAGTCTGGATTCAGAATTCTTTCCTTATTTATTTTCTTACACTTTCATGTAATCTCTGAGAGTTTCCTGTGCACAGCACTACTCAAGGCTGCATGCTCAAACTGTCTATGCTGGAGCTTCACGCTTTGCTTTATTTTACAAACCCATCTGTTGAAGCCTGGGTGTTTTTAAAGGCCTTCTTTAATGTGCCTAAAATTAAAAAACCACAATACAAAATCCTATTGAAATATGAAAAATACACATAGGTGGTCACAACCCTGAAGTTTATATTCTTGTTGAAAGTCTCTAAAAATAATGAATAAGTCATTAGATTTACATTTATGTTTAAATGCAAATGGCAGGGATGAAGTAAGAAAATTGGAATCAGAAAAAGTTTAGACACTGAGATAGCAATATCGCCATAAAACTTTATGCTTGAAAAGTAGTTAATAGCATGGAGAATTGAAGATGAAGATGGAGAAGCAGGCATTGGTCAAATAAAATCAAGAGTATCATCCTGGCAAAAAAAAGGCTAGATTTTATTTATTCATGTTAGAGAGATTTAATAAAGTACTACCTTGCCAGGGACAACCTTGTTTCTGTTTAGCTTCATGGGTGTTGCATCATTGGAGGCCAAGGCAAAATAAAAGCCAGGAAACAAGGACTTTGACACATTGTTATTAATCAAATAGCTTGGTGGCCTGCATTGAACATGTAGTAGTAAATGGGGAGAGAAGTGTTGGCATTCTGAATGTAGTTCGGATATAAGAAGCAGAGGGCATGCTGAGGGATGAAAAATGAAATAAATCTGTCATGCTGACTGGCTTTGAGCTACAGTGGACCATGGTGACATTTATAGAGAGGATGAAAACTAAGGCAGAGGTGATGTGTGATGTGGTTTTGTTAAGTCTGAATTTTCCCAGAGAGACATGGCATTCAGTGGAGATATATGGATGTGAATATCAGAACAGAGGGTAAGGCTAAAGAATCCTTAACAGAGATCTATTTGGACAATGAAAGTATCTGTTATGGGTGCGATAGGATGAACTTCTGTCTACAAAATTAGATCACTGGTGGACAGACAAAGAAAAAAGGCCATACCTGAAAACAACTCTCTCTGGGACAGGGTTATGAGAGAATCTAGAAGAAAAATTACCTTGGAAAGAAATAGTTTACCACATTAAAAGCTGAAGAGAAGTTATCAGGGGAGCTGGTAACATGGAAACCATTGAAGACTTTTACACCAGTCATTTCCAAGGCAGAGAAAACACAAAACCCCAACTGGTGATGGCAACAAAAGAGACCCAGCCATAGAAAAGAGCTGGCATGCATTATCTGTTGTTCTGAAAGCAAAGCAATGCGAAGAGGGAATATCTGGATCAGCATTTGGGGTGGAACAGGGTTTCTAGGTGGTGATAGCAAAACAACCTAAAGTCAAAGGGGTTATGTAACCAACTAGACAATCTCCGAGACAGGAGAATTATATCATTTAATTTTTATGGCTTCAGAAAGACCATGCCTATCTTAGAATGCTATGTATAAGGAATACAGGGAAAGCTGCATGGTCCATTGATTTTGCCTTCGAAGTCCTAAGTCATTCCCTATAAGTTATATCACACTGAAATTTCTTGGGATTTCAGAATTGTTACATAAATACCTTCAACTTTTCCTAACAAACTTGAAGTCAAGGATTTAGTTTTAGGACAAAATGTATGTTCAAGAAGGAATCTGAAAAGTCGTGCACGGAATAAAGAGGATCATTGCGTTCTGCAGAAGGTAATGTATAGATGGCAGGGAAAGGCTGTAATGATCACAGATCTAAATAAAATTTAGAAAGATGAAATACAAATTGCAGGAAAAGTTAACAATGAGTATGTCAAGCTGTCACCACACACAGCTCAGAAACATAAGAGGGGCAGGGAGTACAGCAAAGTCACCCATGTTCACCAGTAAGTATGCACTAAAATATACATGCTGATATCTTGGCACAGACAGGCCTTGCTTTTCAGTGAAAATGCACATAACCACTCAATATCAATGGTGGAAATGGGAAGCGGGACCATTGGTCTCTTAAACCATTCTGAGTATCTTCTAGTTATAAGCAGAGCCAAAAAGAGTGTCATGTGACATAATATAACTAGAATAAAGAATCTCTGCCACAGAGGAATACTAACTCTGAAACCATGTGTTCTATTATTTATTAAGGAATAAACTAGATTTGAATATCAATTTTGAAGACTGCATTAGAATCTCAAGTGTCATGATTCTACAATTTCGTTTCTGTTCTTGATGGTGACTGCAAAGAGTATTGACAGTTATTAAACCATCACTGGCATCAAGCATGGAGATCTATGGTGAATTTTACAAGTCAGAAGGGATATTGTACACCATAGACACATTGCATTTTTCTGATGGTTTGTGACACTGATACATCAGAGCAGGAGACTCGACTCTTTATGTCCTCTCAGTTCAGGATCTATGAGTAGACACACCTGTGCTGTTTATTTATTGGCGTTTCATTTGAACAGATCCCTCAGTTTTTTATTATTAATAGCATGTGTGGACTGGAATGGGGCGTTATTTACCTTTTTGAGACCTAGGAGACATTGCCTGATCATTCAATGCTTCTCTGATTGATGCTGAAACTAGAGAATGGTAACCTACTATTTATCATTATCCAAATCTTACTTCAAGTGCTTGACATAATCCTCATAATCTTTGCAACGAGTTATAATAAAGATCAGGCTAACACCTGACAACTGATCAGCACTTCATTTGTTTTTGAAATAGAAGGCAAACATTCAGATCAAGTTATTGAACTAATCTGCAGATCACATTAGTCATGGACAACCCAGACAAAAATTAGCATTACTCAATACTCTCATTTTAAAAAGCTTTCTTTTTTTAAATTTTGTTTTTTTTAAAAAATATGTTATTTAAATAAGAACACTTGTAGACTGCCTCCACAGTCTATTTTTTTTTGTGCACAGGCTTTGTAAAAGTAATCGCTAACCGGTGACTCCTTCAGTCATTCCATAAAGGAAGGCATCAAGGAGGGAGGTGGCAGACAGAGATTAAGTCTTTGTCTGGAGCCTCTCACTGACTGTAAAGGAAATTTCCGAGGAGTTATTCTGACTCTGAGGTAGGTTGCCAACAATTATCACAAAGCCTGCTGCAGTCTGCACCATATAGGTCAATTAATTGTGGTGACCCAGAGGGAGTATGGAAAGAGGAGAAATAGATAGCAAACCCCTGCACGTGCACTTTGTAATCACAACAGTCTGATCTCAAGAAAGACCTGTAAGAGTCACATTTTTCTCCATATCTTTTCAGGCAAACAATCCCAGGGCTCTGATTGGTGTATCATCTTTTCTTGGCCCTTTAGTAAGTTCATTTGCATTGTTTTCTGGAAACAAACTTATTTGAAAACAAAATGTCAATCTTAGAACTGGAGAGTTTTCAAGACAACTGAGGCATGATCTTCTAACTTTCCACCACACGGCATATGTTTTCCAAAAATGTGTTGGGGGTTGGGTCCCCATGAACAAAAGAAGTAGCACTTTATTCATGCAGTGACACTGGCCGTGAAGTCACTGTAGTGTACTCAGGGAATCAGACTACAGAGATTGGAGCTTTTGCTTTAGCATGTGCGGCTGTGGGATAGCCTCATGGAGAAGAGGAATTGAGCCTAGAAACACCCTGTAATAAGGTAAGGAACAGAGCTGCTCTGGGTGGTGAATGAATGTGGAGGATGGTTCAGAGGCTGCTCCTGAGTGTCCCAAGGTGGAAGGAGTCCAAAGCAGAGCTCAGTTCTTTTCACATCAACTTTCCCATTGTTCTCTGGGTTTACTATAAATGTGTCTACAGTCCTTGCTAATGAGAGATCAGAATAGATTTTAATAAGTTCCCTATGATTATTTCATTATTGTTTAAGTTCCCAGGGGGCCATTCCTAAGACTCCACCAGTGCCTTTTCCTCATGAGTTTGCAAGCTCATTGCTCAATTTAGTTTTCCCTTAAAATATGGCTTTATAGCAAACTTTAAAAGGGTTTAGTGTTTTTACCACATAACTCAGGGTGAACTAATGATTATAATTATGGAAAAAGTCATGAATTGATCTTGCTTATGCTGACATTTTTAATCAATTAAGGGATATACATTAGCCTAGCTCGGTCTACTATAAAATAGAAATGACTCTCATATTTATGAACTGCAAGGCTTTCAAATATACAGTCACCCAGTAAGTCAAGACAGTGTTGAATACTTTTTCTTTTTAATTATCACTTAATAATCATAAATCTGAGCCTATTTTTTAAAAGAACTGAAAGATAACTTAGTGCAGAAATTTGTTGGCATGTTCTATCTAGCTCCTCTTGTGTATTGTTTCCTTACAAAATTTCTGGTAGGAAATATCTTCCTAGATGATCAAGAATTTCCTTTTCTTCTTGTCAAAAGTCTTCCCAACCCTATACTGACATCACATTAAACCCTGCACCATGCTATTTGCAATACCCCAAACTCTTGCCTTATGCTTTTGTGGCCTTGTGCATTCTCTTTTCCCTTCCTACAGTGTCTTCGCTTCAGTCTTCAGTTTCCGATCTCATTTACTCTGAAGTTTATTTCCCTTCTCTCTTTTCCAACCCCCCTTACTTAAACATGTTTTTTTCTTCATAAATATGTATGTAGTAACTATGGATATGAATGGACAAATGCTTTCATGTATTGTGTGTGTGCACACTAGCTATTCCTCTTGTGAGTTTATTTCATTTTCAAGTCAGCTGAAGCCTAAAACTACAAAATGGAAAAACCTAGAAATAAGCAATGTAATTATTGTAAACTGTGGGAACTTCTGTGTAGCACGATGAAATGTGTCACTCTCTGTATCCATTTCACCTAGATGAGTGGCATCCTTTCAGCTCTCTTGGGCATGCTGTCTATGCTGCCCATACAGCAGTCACTTGTGTCATCAGACTGCCTCAGTTTGGCCTTGCTCTCTTCCACTGTGCCTTACGTAATCTGTGTCACAAAGCCATTGCCATTTGCCATACTTCGTCTTATCATTTAGGCACTGTATCATCTCACGTCATCATGAGAATGAATAGAGTACAGCAAAAACAAACTGGGAGCATGATCATGTATATCACTTTTATGATAGTGAATTATTATAGTCACTATTTTATCATTAGTGATGGTTCACACCATACTGTTCACATCACATTAATTTATAAGTTGAACTTTATTACATGTGCAGAAGATATGTATGCTTATATAAAATATGCATGATTTCAGGTATCCATCTAAGATCTTGTGTTATTTCGGCTGTAGAATATGAAGAATACTGCTTATCCGCATAAGCTACATTGTTTCTCTTTTGCAATGTAAATAAGAAACTGTAATAGATGTCAAATATAATACTAAGAATTGTTGAACAGTTTTTATTAAGCTATTTATACTTAGTTGGAGAAAATCATATAAAATTATTATTACAAAAACTATTGCCAGAAGGGGTTCAAGCCTGTAACCCCAGGACTCAGGAGACTGAGGCAGGAGGACTGCTGTGAGGACGAGGCCCTCCTGAACTACAGAATGAATTCTAGGCTAGTCAGAGTCGCCTAGCAAGACATGCAGCATCTCTGTAATAAAAATGGTACCATATATGTTTAGATGTAAAGTAACTTCAAGATGAGAAGTAAAAGACAATTGTGAGTTTTATATTGGCAAGGAGATAAATGTTGCTTAGGACTAACAAAATGATGCTGTCCGCATCTTGAATCTTTGAGAATAAGAAAACATCAGAGGGAAATGGGACGCTGTTGAACAGTCTGTTGCTAGAGTCTAATAGTATCAAATTATTTTTTCCTTTCTTTCTTGCATAGAAATCGACATAGATTTTTGTAGGTCAATATGGATTAATTTCCATAAGATTATTATTGGGACATATATGAATTATACACATACATTATGATCCCGAAACAACACAAGGAAAAACAGATTTAAAACTATGAAAATTCATTTGGGGGAAAATAGATGTAGGTGAAATGCACTTTAGTAGGTACATATACTGGGAAAATAAAGCTGCCTTATTATCTTTTTTGTAATGATATGGAGGCTTAGGACTGTTGTGTGTGTGGTAGTGTGGGTGTTTGTGCCTTTTAGCTTATCCTTGGATCCCCCTCATTTTCTTTGACAAAGACTAGCTGTCTATTATTTTAAGAGATTATATATGGTAAACAACTTTTTAAAATCTGAAAGCTTAAACTTGCTTAATTCTGGATATGACTTTGCTAAGATCACATTTGCACAAAGTTATTGTTATACAAGAGCTGAAAATAAAAATCAATCATGGGTATTTCAGGCTCCTGCTTAAAGCTTTGAATTATTCCTAGGATGTTTGATTTTCATATTCTGTATTGCCAGTGATTGTTCATTTCTTTCCTAACTGATAAATGAGAAGCATATGGGCTGAGCTCCTGTTGGATCTATGTTTTCCATCCCACTGAATATATGCAGCCAGGTATCGGTATACTTGTATCTGAAGCAGGTGTGGGTCCAGGTAAAAAGCACAGACTGGAATGGGGCAAAGGAAGACAATTCTAGTTTTTAAATTATCATGATTTCCTCTCATTTCCTATCAATGCCAGATCTTAAATCAAGGGACATTTTGAAATCAGAAAATATGCACTATTTGGTTTTGTTATGCTGTGATACAATGAGGACGCTTCTCTTATTTTCAATGTGCAAATATTATTCTGATGATATTGTAGTTGCACATACCTCAAACTAAATTCTTTATAAACTCTAAAATTTAGCAATTGCTTTTAGATAACAGTGTTAATTTTTAGTGTTACTCTTGAACATTCCAGATAGTGTCAAATGAATAACTTTTTGTAATATAACCAATATAATATTTTGGAGACAGAATATTTGTGGTTGGATTCATCTTTCTTTGTGACTTATTTGAAACAACCTCATGTGTGAAGTTTTTCACTATAGGGAAGGGCTGACATTGGTTACATCAGAGTCTGCTATGATTTCTGATGTCCCTGTGGTTAAAGAGTCAGTTCAGCTCTACCAAGTGTTTACTTTTTTGGACCACGTGGCAAAGTCCCCTCTTGCAATGTTTAATTGGAAAGCATCTTTGCAAAACTAGCAAGTCAGTCTGTGCACCTCATCCACCCTGGAGACAATTGGAAGGAAGAAGCATAACAAAAATTAATGGATCTGATATCTTCCTAGAACAGGAGAAAAGGAATGGAACAAAACCTCAGTAATAATAAGGAAGAGAAAAGAAAAAAATTAAAGGAACAGAGAAAGCACTTGTTTCTCGATTTGCTTTTCTCAGATTAAAACAAAAACTAGTTTCACAGGCCTCTGATTTGTTACCTAACCCAGATTCTGTGAGAAATTCCCATGTGAGCAATGATGGCTGACGGTTAGGCACAGATACTCCAGAAACACTCAGAACCATGGAGCTGTTGGAGTTTCCCAAATGACAAGACAGAACTAAACCAAAGTAGCCTCAGTTACATCTTTATTCTGTGCAGTCTGTGAACAGTCAGGAAGCAGAAGGTTTCTCAGCTAAGGACCCACAAGTCTGTCACATAGCCACCATAATGAGAGACACAATGCTTGGTGTGCATCCCCAGGGTGTCCCTATCTTGGATGAAGCTGAGACTCAGCATGGTTTCTAATGCAAAATACCAAAGCAAAGTTACCATCCTTAACTGAAAGGATGGGATAAATAAATCAGGTATTTAGGAAGAAAGACAGATGACGATGTAAGGATGCTTTGCTCCTCTTTGGCTGAAAGGGAACCCTGTTAGTTAACTATATACGTCCATTTCTTTGATGAGTTGAGTATATTCCTATGTAAAACGTGAGTATGTGTGTATGTCTGTGCATACACCTGTGCACATGTGCTGTGTATGTGCCTGTGGGAAGGTAACTAAGGCTGAGGTTGAAAAGATAGACAGCTTTTATCTGTAACAGGTGGAGTTGATGCTTGTTAAATACTAAAATAATGACTTGCATTATTATTAAGCCAAGGTCTCTAGAGAAAGAAAACCTAAAGATATATAGATACATGAGAGATTTATTATGAGAACTGATTTATATAACAATAGAGACTGAGAAGTCCCACAGTAAAGTCTGCAAGCTGGCCAACCAGAAAATCCAGTAGCACAACCCAGACAGAATCCAAAGAGCTATGACCTAGGTAAGAGTCCATGGTGAAATTTGGACCTGAGAACTCAAGAAGTGGTCAAAGTCTATAAGTCTAAAGGCTGGAGAGATAGAAATACCAATATCAAAGATTGGAGAGCTTACAAGAGGAGAGAACATCTCCCATTTTGCTGTCAGGCCCTCATTAGATCGAATCACACCTGCCTACCCCAGGAAGAACAGATGCTCTTTGTTTAGTTGCGGAATACCATCAGAGAAACACTCAGACATAATGTTTTACCTATTAGTGTGGTATACTTTTTTTCCAATTAACTTGAAGTCTAAAATTAACCTTTACAATGGGCCAACGAAAGTCATCTTTTTTCCCCTCTAGTCAGATGACACCCAGAAGTAACCTATTATTAAAAAAGTAAGTAACCTTTTGTTTGAAAATATGCATACTTGTGGGTGATTGGGTACTCTGTCAATTTAGCCTATATACAATTTATTTGTATATAAGTATACAAATATAAGGATGAAGTTTAAAGTTGCATCAAAATATTGAAATGTGCTTTTGCAAAAAGGGGGGGGATCCATTCCTACTGACATTCCCATTCAAGTTCCTACCATAATATTCAGTCTTCCCACATAAATAGTTGCTAATATCTGCCAAAGGGATGAAGAGGGAGTGTCTGGGGTGAGCCTTTTGTTGGAACCTTGCCAGGCTCTTATGAATACAGTTTATCTCACCAAATTTGGACCTTTTCAGGATTAGTTACTTTCTAAAGGAAGAAGTGCAAATAAGACAAGGTTCTGTGGTCACGAACTGCCTGCCTTATTAAGGGAAATAGGACAGACACAGAAAAATCCATAAAACCAGGCGGTTAAAAAGTGTGACACCTGCCCGGTGAGAGAAGAGAGTAAAGCTAAATGCCTCAGGCAAGGGGAGCTGAGCCTGATGGAAGATACCTTTTCTTAAGCTTTATCAGAGGCATTGTTCCTGCAGAAAAGTGACACAGGGAGGCTTTTAATGTCAGAGGACTTGGGAGATTCCTATGGAGCGATTAGTAGGGAAAAATGTGTTTCATACTTTTTATTCTAAAGAAACTATTTTCCACAAATTTTCTCTATTTGATCCCATATATTCTAGATTGAATGCGTTTGCTTTCCACTATTTTTTTTCTTGTTTTAGTCTCTACTCTTTCTATTTCTGAACTTCTCAAACACACCTTTAGTTATAGGAACAACTATCGGGAGTGACATCAGAGTTCTCACTTTTCTCTAACAAGAAGGTCTGAACTGGCATGCAACTGTGATCCTTGGTGGCTATAGGTTTGGTCTTAGAGTCCCTTTGGCTGGCTAATTCTTGTTCTTCAGTATAGTATTTATTTCAGATTAGACTCAGGTCCTGTAAGGAATAGTAATACATTGCATTGTTTTTTTTCTTCTGAGCAAGTGAACTAATCCACCTGGTGATGGAGCAGGGGTAATAACTGCAGCATCATAACTAATGCATTTTTGAACTGTAATTCCAGAAAGATGTGTTTTACAATTTTTAAAGCATATTATTTTCATAGTTGAAGCACTCAGTATGAAAGAGCATTTTAAAGAGATTATACTCTGTTTTTTTTTTATCAGAAAAACTCCCCACCACCACCATGATTTCATAGTCTTTCTCTAAAGAAAGGAGGAAAACTTGTTTCTCATTCTTCATGTACTTATAGCTGTATCGGGTCATCTTGGAGAAGAGAAAACCTGTAAAGATGGTCCAATAGTTTGTTGGCCAATGGTAAAACCTTTTTCTGCCTCTTCATTTGAAATATGCCATGTGTTGTAACTGAACCAGCATCTTGGCTCCATGCCCAGTGGAAATCAGGAACAGGGGACAGTGTGTCTCAGCACACTGTTGCAAGTAACTCTTGTTGACTTCTTCAGGGAGATCAAATAGGCATTCATGTCAGACCAGAAGGTTACAAGAGCTCCACGAAGGACTCCAGCTGAGTCCAGGTATGTGCCATGAATATCATTCTGTCAACACAATCGTCAATATAATCAGCCAAACCTGAATGAGTCTTTGCAGCTTTACAGTTGCCTTACTGTATTTGTCATCTATCAAGACATGCTTTTGGCAGTAGTGGAAACTCTTCCCAGGATCGATTTATATCTCAAATTTTGGGACATAAAGTTGATAACAGTATCATTGTTTCAATGTATAATGACTACAAAATAAATACAGCCCTTTCTCCTCTTGAATGCTGGGCTTCTGTTGGATTTTCTATGTCCTTCCATTCCTCCCGTACTCCCTTTATAGCTGTGGCCACTGTAAATAGGTTTCAGGAAAACTACTTCTCTACTGGCTCACAATGCTTCCCTTTTCTGACGGCCTCAGCTGTCACATACACAGATGTTCTTATTTAGGATGTCCATGGCTGCAAATGGCATTGCTTATGTCCTTCAGTTGCTGAGTGACATTAGATCTGTTATGAATTTAAGCCATTTCTCCTTTTGTTGTCAGGGTGGCCTTACAGTCTATTTCTCAGACACACCTTAGCAGATGATCTTCAGCCTCTTCTGACTTTACCAATTCTACCACTAGGTCCTGTCTACCACTAGTAGGGGGTCCCAACTGAAGAGTCAAAAGGGATGAATTTAGGTTCATTCCCAACCTTATTCCTGATGTGGAACTAAAATTGAGTGCTCATCCTATCCAGTGCTAATAAGAAGTTCTCCAAGGTCAGACTTCAAAATATTAAAGAGCAAAGGGGTCTCATTTACTCCTGCAACTCTTTTGTTGTTTCCTTTAAGATTAGATATCTTAATATATTCATAGGTAATATGATAATGCCTAAAATAATAAACATGTATGAGCTTTAAGATTTGCATCATCTTAAATTCTGCATGTCTTTATTTTCTTTAAAACCTACATCTGCTAGTTTTTTAAAAGTTGGTGTTATCTATTTCATATGAGAGCAAATGCATTTGTTCTGATATGAAATAAGGTAGAACAGTCTAATCTTGGATAATAGATGAAATGCTAATATTTTATAGTATTGTTTGACAAGATCTGGAAGGGCCTATACTATACAAATTTCATTAATGTTGATGTCAAAAATAGTAATCAACTTTATTTCATCTTTAGTGCAATGCTTGGTAATTCAGTATACTTTGATGATGTTCTGAAGTAAGTAAAATAACAATTTCAGTATCATTTCATCTTGTTACAAAGACTTAGCATCAGGCAACATAGAATTCAAACTTCTTACAAGGCAGACTAGGAATGGAGTTCTAGGAAATAATGGTAGAATTTCACAAACTACAGTTCAGGTTTCATAAATATTACATCAAAATCACTTGCTCAAGAAACACGTCTTCAATTAAGTACACACGAAATATTGAATAGCAAATTAAATGACTACATCAAGAAAACAATATAAATAAAGTTTGAAAATGTACCAATTATTATATCGAAAATGCATATGTTAGAGAATTTTTCCCACAAGTCTCTAACAACTTAAAAAGTTCATTGGAGTCAAATGGAAGGAAGCTTAAGCCCATCTGCTATTTTGATGAGTCAGTCAAATTAGACAGTCACTTTGTAAACTGTTGGCCACACTCTTCATTTTTTCCATGGTAATGCTGTTCTTTGGTTGGTTTTTTACCCCTCTGAGTTGCTAGAACATTGTCAACTCAAAAAGTTTCTTCTTCAGATCAACTGAATTATTTCCACAGTTTAGTATTTTCTGGGTATCTTCATGTTAGGTCGTGATAGGTATAGGATGACTTCTTCCTCTTTTAGCAGAGCAACTATGTCAGGCAACTTAAAGCTATGATAGACCATCGCTCAAAATAGATAAGTGCTGGCCTTACAAGGAAAGAGCAGGTTAATGATGCAAAGAGAACGTGGGTCGATCCTGAAAGCTCGGGAAAGAATGAATGGTGTAGGTGTGCAGATGGAAGGGCAGAGGATGACGGGTTTCTTTCCTGGGAGCCAGAGGTCTCATTCTAAAAGCAGAAAGAGATCACAGTTGTGTGGAATCAAAGGTTGAAAGAGTCAAATTCTGACTTTTTATTAATAGTAACGGGAAGCATCTGGAAGGTCTCTAGCCAAACAATGAAGAAGAAATTTCAAGACGAATTATTAGGGATGACACGAATGGTAACCGAAAAAGCTGAAAGTAATGACATCACCAAAGTACTTTGCACTTAATGTGTTCCAGGGCCCTGGTTGAAAATGCAGGAAGGTGTGTCCAAAGGTATTAAACAGTAAAAGTCCACACAGCTGCAGATGACATTGATTTCTTCTCTTTCTCTATGGTCTGAGAGGCCTAGATGATGGTATTATTAAGGGGTCCAGACAGTTGGGCATTTTTTGCATACTTTAATTTCCTTTTTATGAAACAAACAGTGGAAATGCACTTGTGAACCAGAATCTTGGAATAGAGAAGAGGAATGATTTTTTTTTTAAGAAATTAATACGTCTCCGGGCGGTGGTGGCACACGCCTTAAATCCCAACACTCTGGAGGCAGAGGCAGGCGGATCTCTGTGAGTTCGAGACCAGCCTGGTCTACAAGAGCTAGTTCCAGGACTGACTCCAAAGCTGCAGCGAATCCCTGTCTCGAAAAACCAAAAAAAAAAAAAAAAGAAAAAAAAAAAGAAAATACGTCATCAAGCCTTGTGCTTGGAAACCCATCAAATTATAAATGTTAACCTTAACATAACTTTAAAACATAATACTTTTCATTCTTTGGGATGCATGGTATAAAATTTAAAAACTTAGAAGGAAATAAGAATGTTTTGTTTTTCTAATGGCATTAATTGTTTTGCTCATGTTTGTGTGTATGCGTGTGCATATGTTTATGTATATTACATGAAAATATTAGTGGTACATTTTGAGGAAAGGAGGTGGCTGGTGGTAAGGAAGGGGATGAAAGATGGTAATGAGGAACAACTGTGATCAATTTTCTGATAGATTTGAATCAAGATATCTTTATGTAATTTGTTTGCTGTCCAATGAATAAAATTTATTTCAAAGCATCAAGCTACAAGACAATTAAAAGCAGATATAGGCATGAAATCAATGAAGATCAAATACTACAATAAAAGTTAAGGTATTATGAATTATTAAGAAGTATGAAATGGAATTATAATTTTCAGAGAGATGGTTTCTAGCCTTTACTGAAAAAAAAAAAAAACAGAGATGCTAAAGTGCTAATGTCCTTTGTGAGGCTCAGTATTCTTCACACCAGGAATTTTTTTCTTAGTTATTAGTTCACGCTCTAGTTACCAAGAACAGATAGGAAATAATTAAATAAGAATAAAGAAATACAAAGGTGGTTTGTTAGCTCAGTTACATAAAAAATATTTAAGAATTTGTGGAATTCTGATTTAAAAATACATAAACCAGCTTGAAGGGCTTGCCTTAGCCTAACCCAAGAACATTCAAATGTCAATAGTAACACAATACTATAAAATGCACAAGGTAAATAGACTTATCATTGAGTCAACAGCTGTATTGAGCAAATGAAAGTTAATCTAAGTTTTCAGTGGGAACAATGAGAACAATTTATCCCGTTCTTCCTCTGAAAGTTAGCAATTAACACGTGAGAACAAAATATTCCTAGGTTTATTTTAAGAAGAACTTTAGTGACAATGCTTAAAAAGTGATTCTAATTGATAAATAAAGTTTTTGTATGCTAGGACTGTAAATGCAAAGGGGAGAGTGAAACTTGGAGGGCATTGAACTAACCACAGGAAAACACTAGAGGACTGTAACTGCTATGGAAACGACCCTCTCCTGGTAAAACATTGAGATAAAGTATCCACATAAGACTGGTTGTTTCTCAACAGATTACCTGTAAATTGCAAGAGCACGTACATATATTTATAGAATAATGTTCTGCTTGTCTCAAAATTAGCCCAGCGCTACCTGTTTATTAGTAGCAATATTTAGTGTGCTAAAACCATGAAACAAGAAATGCTGCTATTTTTCTATTAGTTACTATTTTGCCAAAATTATTTAATCTATGTCTAAGCATGATTTAATTTTAATTTTATGTAATATATACAAAACAGGGAAACATATAAGCAAGAAAGGAAGGAAGGAAGAAGAAAAGGACAAGAAAGAAAGATCCACAAAAACAAATATGGAAACACAGTGTAGGCAGAATTTAGGAAGTCTTCATGATATCTGTGGCAATGTCTTTAAAAAGTTAGCTTTCCTTTAGCAAACTCTCTGATTCTCTGGCTCTTGTCATCTTTCTGCCCCTCTTTAATGTCCCCTAAGCCTTAGATGTGGTGGTGTTATCTAGATGTATCCATTGGGACTGGGCTCCACAACTCTGCATTTTGAGTGGTTGTGATTTTCTGTAGTATAAGAAAAAATACAAATTGATTATCTAGTACCAAATTGTTATTCATACACACACACACACACACACACACACACACACACACACACATATCTCAGTGGAAAAAGGGCCATGCATTTAAAGTAGAGTGGGAGATGTATGTGGGAAGGTTTGGAGGGAGAAAAAGGGAAGGGAGAAATGTAATTGTATTATAATCTCAGCAATTAAAACATTAACTTTGGGAAAATAAAAAAGTAGAAATTACACTCTTTTTGAGTGTATTAAGTGTATTAAGAAATAAAGTTTTAAGAGATGTAGCAGAGAAATAAATGGAGTGGAATTTTAAATTAAAATCTTATTTTTTTTAAGTTGAAGGGTTATGGCACATAAATAGAAAGTTTGAATTTGAACCGATACTCTGAAGGTATTTGGGAACTGCTGTACATTTTCTTAGGCCTTTTACTTTGCTTTCTGTTGCAGTGACTATCATGACCAAAAAATACCCCAGACAAGAAAGAGTTGCTTGTCTTTCAGGTTACAATCCATCATTGAGGCAAGCCAAGGCAGCCACTCAAAGCATAAATCCAGAGGCAGGAACTAAGGCAGAGACAATGTGGGGAAGTTGCCTACTGGCTTGCTTCTCTTAGCTTGCTCAGTTTCCTTGCTTCAGTAGCCTAGGCTCACATACTTAGGGAGCCCTCCTACATCACTTAGCAATTAAGAAAGCGCCATAAAAATATGATCACAGAGCAAATTGATCAAGGTAATTCCTCAGGTGAGAGTCCCTCTTTCCAGGTTTGTATGACATTGGCAGCTGAAATTAACTATGTGACAGTGGGAATGATGCCATTATGATCACATGTAAATGTATTCATTTCTTACTGAAGAAATAAGAGGAAAATGTCATGATGTCTGTAAATTACTTAGAGTATTATCCAAAATTTATACATATATAGTCATATAAATATATAGACGATAGAAATATACATAAATATAAAAAAAATTAACAAGTATTGAATTTGAGTTGTGAATATCTAGATATTGTTAGTTTTTTGATAGTGTATGTTTTATTTTCTTGTTTGTTTTGAAATTGTGATTGTGGGACATTTTGTTTATTTGTTTGTTTTAGGACAGGTATGTATCTGTAAAATCCCAGAAGAGATTTTGGTAGCAACAATCAACAAAAGATACATTTGTTTATTTCTTTAATGATTTTACCGTAGCGATTCAAATTGATTTTTCAGTGATTCAAAAGAAATTCAAAGGGAGAAAAAACTCACCTAGGCAAGTCAATGGCTGTTAGGGGACTTCATCTTTGCAAACCCTGATACTTGGAAGGTGGACAATATGGGATTCCTTCAACACATTTCTTTAGGAGTTTAGTGTTTTGATTCTGAAAGCTTCCTTACTGGAAATGTGTTGGGTTAAAAGTGAGCAGGCTTGCTGGGAGGAGGTGGTGCATGCCTTTAATCCTAGAACTTGGGAGGCAGAGGCAGGCTCTGTGAGTTTGAGGCCAGCCTGGTCTACAGAGCAAGCTCCCCGATTGGCTCTATAACTATCGGGAAACCCTGTCTTGGAGAAACAAAAACAAAAACAAAAAACGAAAAGGAGCAGGATCAAAATGGATCTGTCACACTTTCTTTTTTT
>JAQHUG010000190.1:820836-869249 GCA_028555095.1 Dicrostonyx torquatus | reverse complement strand
AGTGTTGACTCTCTAGGAAAAGGATCAGTGTTGACTCTCTAGGAAAAGGATCAGTGTTGACTCTCTAGGAAAAGGATCAGTGTTGACTCTCTAGGTTAGATTTTTATACTTTGAGCAGCTGTTAGGAGACTATGGCCACCTCTCACTCCCTTTGCCACTGTGAGGAATCTTAAATTCATTTCAGGAACGAATTAGTGATCATAGCAGTGGCGACTTACTGTTGGATTCAAATATCCCTGAAGTATTTTATGAGAATCTCATTGAGAACATAAATACTCTTGATGATGCGCATAATTAATGGTATTTGGAGACTAGGCATTAGAGAGAAAGGTGGAAGGAAGGGGGCTGGGGAGAGGGAGAAGAGAAGTTACTTTTGATCACAGAATATTATAGAACTAATGATATTAAAATTTAATTAAGACACTTACATGTGACTTTTTTATAGGATGAAAGGGAAACTTCAATGCACATAAGTTTCTAAAAGAAGAAGTCAATGAAAGTCCATATGATGAATGCTATGAACTAATTGGGCCAAGTGAACTATGTGAAGGAATGCACTTCTCAGGGTGTTCACATGGCATTGAACCAAATACTCAAGTGATCTGTATAGATCTAGAGAATGAAATATTTCTATGAAAAACTTCATTTTCTTTACTTTTGTTTTGTTTATGGAGGCAGAGGCTCCCGTGGCCTCAGACTTGCTGTGTAGCTAAAGTGTTCCTTGAATTCTGTATCTTCCTGCTACTATGCTAGATATCTTTGAAGAATATGGATGGTATTGTGCTGTAGTTAATCTTTAGAGAAATCAGCTGAAGCCCCCAAAG
The DNA here is from genome assembly GCA_028555095.1 of Dicrostonyx torquatus. NCBI lineage: Eukaryota > Metazoa > Chordata > Mammalia > Rodentia > Cricetidae > Dicrostonyx > Dicrostonyx torquatus. The sequence goes on along the minus strand of JAQHUG010000190.1, from coordinate 868,425 downwards.
TATATAAATTCTTAAATAACTAAAAAACTTACTTTTCTACTGTGATATCGTTGATTTTTTTTGGGGAAAATTCTCTATAAAATAGGAATGAGTGCTGGATGATCTTTGTCTGTTACTGGTCCTAACATATTTAGTATGCAAATGTAAAACAGCAAGATTTAAACATTACAGTGCTTGTTTACATATCAGGGCTCTCCATTATTGTAGGACTAGAAAGTTCTTTCGATGCAAAGATTTTGCAGATACAGCAATGCACTGATCAAAACTAACTATTTCAAATTCATCAGGGCCAGGATGTAGTTCGCTGATGGAGTCTATGTCTAGCAGATGCCTGGCTTTGCAAAAACGAAACAAAGGAAAAGGTCATGAGGAATTTTTTTCTTATTCACACTTTTTCATACGATTTATAAAAACTTCAAGAAATAAACCACATTACCTTGCACAATGCATGCTGCCACATATTTCTAAGTTACTACGCTCTGTCATGTTAATCATACATGACTGTTTGGAATTAAATTCTATTGATTTCTCATAAGAACCAAGGCATCAACAGTTCTATATTGCAAGCATTAAAATATTTTAATAGCTTGTTTTAAGATAGCTAACTTCACCTAGATACAGTAAAGGAAACAGAATCTAACCTATGTTTGTTCAACTTCAAAAACTGTATTTATCCAACTAAGACAATAATAAAATGAAACTAACTGGAAAAGAGGGTTTAAAGAATTACTCCATAGATGTAAGTAAGATGACACATATAATATGATTATTTTGCTGCTTAGCAGAAGCACATAATAGAATCATAAATGGCCACAAGTTTTATTTAACTAGTAACTTTTAGAGATTCGTTAATCTGTATTGTAGTTAATTAAGAGCATACCTACAATATCAGGTATTTAAGGAACTAAAGGGTTAATGAATTCATGCACCTATAAATGTCCAATGGTAATGGCATTCCATCGTCAAAATGGAGGAAGGCTCTATTCAACATAGCTATTCATGACATCTTTGGGAACCTTCACTGGAAGATTCTCTCTTATCAGCAGACAAGGAGTCACAGAACATCTCAGAGGATAAAGTCTGGGAATTACATGAACCACATGCACTTTGCACATACTCACTCAAGTGCCCTGACCCTATCTGTCAGCACTGCTGGGAAATGGTCCTCTTGCTCCAGCAGCAAAGGGCATCACTTTTGAATGTGAATTGGGACTGGAGTTTGGCAGTGACAGTGACACCCTAGAGAATAGAATTGCATTAGAGTTTGGAAGAAATTTCTTCCTTTGAGAAGAAACTTAATTTTACTCCCCAAATTACAAAAGGCAGCACCAAATTTTATACATTTATTTTAATATTAGAACTATGTCCCACTAGTTAGTCCTCTGTTGAAATGTCAAGTTTAGTGATGTCTGAAGATTTAATTACAATAGTGATTTTGTAGCAAATTTTAATAAAATGGGAGTATTTCATAAATTTCCAACTTATGACATCACTTTAAAGCACTATTAATTCACACCTTATTAAATGTAAAGATTATTAAATTAGAGCTCAATTTTAGCAATAAAGAACTAATTTTCTTAAACTTGTAAATCGTAACGCACTTGAAAGGGAGAAGGGCTGATGACGCAGCTCAGGCCCAAATGTAGCTGAAGCCACATCTATAAAATTGTCCTCTTCCAGCTTTGCCAAATGTGATGCCTGAGTTACCCGTCCCCACCCCGTTTGAAATCTTTGGCTTGCCTTCAGCTGGAGGTTGTAGTGGTAAATTGACTACAAATGGCCTTCCTTTTACCATGGAAATATTTTATTCCATATACGTTTTCCCCCCTGACTGAAAATGGTCTTCCTTTTTCCATAAACTTTATTTCATATACTTCTTTTCACTGTGAGAACTGAGTTCTGAGACAGAGGCTATTTAATAGTTCTATTGATGAACTTAGCTCTCCAAAAGAGAACTAGAATGGAATTTTTAATTTTAGTACTGCTCCCATTTTCAAATAAGATTTAACAGTTCATTCACCCATTCTTTCCCCAAAGAATATTTTTGACTTATCTTCTCTGTGATGGTCTCAGGGAAAATTGCCTGGGCAGATTCTGACTGCCCAGTTCACTGGAGAAGATAAGCAACGTAAAATCCAGAGTGTGGATTTGTCTTATTTATAAAGAAACTATATTTTTACATTTCACCTTTGAAATAAAGAAAACCTATATATGGATAGGTTTAGGATCCCACTTTGAGGATAGATGTCAGCAGAAATACACAGGACAAGAAAAATTTAGTCATCTGAAGAAAAAATAAGAAAACTTCAAGACCCTGAAAATGTAAATTTGGTGTCTGACTGGTACAATGAGACAGTGATGGGAATGACTAGAAAGGAGGACAAAGGTCCCCTCCTTTCCTTAGGAGATCTGACTGATATTTTTGAGTGTATATGTTTGTGCTGTTTGTGTGTGTACACGTTTCTGAAGGGGTGTGTGCGCGTGTGTGTCTATGTGTGTGTATTTGTGTGTATGTATAAGTCAGAGGTCAGTCTACTTGATTCTTTATCCCTCTTCATCTTATTTTTCTGAAACAGGAAATCCCTCGAAGAACCCGGACTCACTGATTTGGCAAAACTAGCTAGCTGACAAGCTTCAGGGATGTACCCCTCTCCTCATCCCCAGTCCTAAGATTACAGATACATACTACTACAGTGTCCTCACTTTTTAAGTGGGTCTAAACTCAGGTCCTCTTGTTTATGTGTCAAACAATTTACTAACTGACCCTTCTCTACAACTCCATTACACATTTTAAATTTTTTTAAATTTTATTTAGTCAATGGGAGGAGTGATTTAAAAGAGTAAAGGTAGAATTGGGAAAATAATACAGGCAATGTAATTATTTAGTTTGGATCAAGATCTAGAATGTATAGGGAGCAGAAAATGATGACTAGACATAAATGGGAGAAACGAAGCTACTCAGTATAGGTAGGGAGGAAGAGAAAAGGAGTAAAAAGCCACTCTGGTTCTTCTTTGGTATCGTAAGTGGACTAGAGTACCATGGACTGATATTTGGTTTACTCAACATGTCTGAAAGTGTCAACAATGGATCTTAAATTTATTGACATATCTCAAACTATTTGGTCTAGTCTAACTTTCAAATAGGCAGTTGCATGCAAGCTTGGATCTAGTGTAAAGGCATGGACTAAAGAAACGGTTACCATATATCAGTTTATAGATGATATCTACATTCATAGGCGGGTGTGACCCCCTACAGCTTCCATATACATACACATTTAATAAATTCTTAGAACCTAGTTATGAGAAACTTTAGAAATTACAGAATTTTTAGAAATGGGTGAAGAAGGAAGCTCATGCATAGATCTATAAGTAACTGGGAAAGGGCAGTGACTGAATCGATTCCACACGATTTTCCCATTGCTGGACACTGTTGACAATGCATGCTTGAGTAACTAAAGATATGATGATGTGTAGACCTGGCATTTGGGTCATGGTCTTTAAAGTAAAAACCATTTTTAGGATGTAGGTCTAATGTTGCAGTAGAATTCCCACATAAAGCATCTTTATCATGCCCACATATACTGAGATTTTTATAAAACCGTCACTATTTTGTATTTATTTTGTCTAGATGTGAAGTAGACAGCATGTCACATTTCACATGTTGCTAAAATTCCTGAAGTTTAATATATCCGGATTTGCGAGTTTCAAGTGGTTTGAAGTTCATGAATATCTTTAGGCTGGTTTGTTTTGTCTTGTTCAAACTCTGGATATGATGTTTTTGCAATTTAACATATTTCTTGAAAGGAAGGACATGTTTAGATTTCCAGCAAGATGTAAAATTGTCAGAATGAATAGAAGTTAAACAAAGGTAGCATGTCTTAGAAATATTAAGAAACCCTTTAAATAGTCTAGGCAAATCTATGCCGAGTGTTTTATTTTTCATGAAAGCTCAAAAGAAAGATTGCCTTTTTGGGAAATTCATGAACAATGTGAGTTTAGACATGAGGTAATTGCTAGTCTTTTTTTTTAAAGAAAGCATATATCAAAAGTTTTATTTATTCAAAAGACATTACAAGTAATATTCTGTGGAGATAAAAATATATACATATATTATGATTTTTGTATTTCAATTTTTTCCTATGCCCTTACCATAACAACCTGATTCTTCACATCTGTCCAGTTGATGAGCAAGGAAGGCAGCCTGCCCTTGGATGCAGAGTAGCATCTCAAACCCTTGAGTGTTCCTATTAATTCAGTCCATTTTGCACGCTCCTGACATGCTTCATTGGACATCAGTTTCCTCATTTATTAGCTCGGCATTTAAAGCCTTCTACAATTTTGCCTTATAATCTCTCTTTAAATCTACTCCTCTTTCTCTTCCTCTTCCTCACACAATCTGTATGTTACACCATGAGTAAATGACTCATGTTTTCTTCTTCCGTTATATAATAAGTACTGTGCAAGTTTTCCCGGAGAAAGAGGATGAAAGGATGAGTGCAAAAGAGAATTTATTGCACTGGCTCACATAGTCACAAAAACTGAAAAGTTCTACAACGTCTCTCTGTAAAATGCAGAGCCAGAAGGGCCTGTGGCTATTCATGCCAAGAAGTCAGAAGCCCTAGAAAAAGGGCTGTATTAATGATGCAGACTTTGTCCAAGGCCCATGGCTGGAAGGCACCCTGGAGGACGCAGGTGGAAGATTGTATCTCCAGGCTGAAAAGTGCCTGATAGTGACTAAGACTCAGAAAGTGAGTTCCATTCTGCTGCTGTCTGCTCCCATCAGGCCTCAGGCCTTTTAGAGATGGTGATGATAACGACACCCATACTTAGCACATACCTTTCCAGCCTACTTCTCCGGAAACAACCCCACAGACATTTCTTTAAGTAAACTTTACTTAATTCCCTAGGCATCCCTTAATCTAGTCAAGGTGTCACTCAAAACGTACGACAATATTCTGCAATTCCTATCTTCAGTGACTTTCTTGGTACCTCACCCTGTATTTTGTGGTCACTTTGTGCATTGACTAAGAGACAGGTATACAAGAACAGGGCAAAATCAGAAGTTCCATATTATTTTATTCCATCAGGTTACCTACCTTAGTTTCATATTATGTAACATTGTCATTAAATTATAGTATGTTTTCAATAAATGCTTCATTGTTGACCACAAGATTGGTAAAAGAAATGATCAGAGAGGCTCATGGGAGTAAACTCAAGTGAGATAATGTTGCATTCAGAAGGCATGGCTTCCATAGTACAAGATAGTGCTGCTACTCAGCTCTTGGATTCTAGATATTTTATCCACTTACATTTGTGGTAAAAAAAAAAAAAGTTCCTAGTTAATCCCCCTTGTTTTACAAATAGAAGAGCAATTGATTTGTAGAGAGGCTATGCATTCTTTACTTTCTTTGTTGCCATGAGAGATTATCTGGCAGGTGCCACTTAGTGGGGAAGGGGTTATTTTGCCTCACAGCTTCAGCTCATCACAATATGTCAGGCAAAGTGGGAGGACTTCAAGCCACAGCAAAGGGAATGTACAGTATGGGACCTTCACATGGTAGCAGCCCAGAAGCAAAAAGCAGGCAGAATCAAGTGCAATTATCGTTTCCAAAGACTCACCCTGTGGGCTCTAATATCAGCCAGCCTGGCGACCGCCATGGCTTGAATACAGCTTGGTAGCTGGAAAGCTAGCAATTTAGAAAGACAAAAGGTGAAAGGCTTGGCTCCGGCCTTTGCCTTTTTTGACGTGTAGATTGCCCAGGAAGAAGTTGCTGGCTCCAAAGCTGGTGAGGTATGCAGGTGTGGCTCAGAGGTGTGGTGTGTCCCCCCCCCCCCCCCCGGCAAAGGAGAATTCCTGAGGGTAGAGGAGCGATTCAGGTTGGGAGAGCATTCGAAGCTTGGGGGAGAATAAACACAGGTCATGCTGTAAAGGACGAAAAGTCCTGAGCTGCCTTTGAACGACAAAAATGGTGTGAAAGAGTCTGATTTCTTCCTCGCGCCTCCAAGAACACACTTAGGGCAAAGCACCAGTTTCTATATTGGGGTGACAGTCCCCGACACTGCCCTTTGTGTGCTATTTCCACCACTCAGTTAGTGTCTTGGTTTGAACACCCAAAGGCTTTTCTGGTTCTGTAGTTACAGAGATAGAAATATGGTACTAAACACCTTAATTCATTAATCTGACAGCTCAATCAATTATTCACATACATGCACATACATATACATAAGCACCATTGCTCTAGTTTACTCACACACACACACAATCAATCAATCATCTTTTAGAGTACTGGGTGGCTAAGTGAAAAGGATTACACACAACCAGGAGATTGTATACTGGACATGGTGTTGGAGCACTGTCATAGTATAGCGGGATCTTTTAAAATTTCTGGAAATTGTCTTTGGTAGAAAGGAGCCACACAATCACTGCTATAGGTCGTAGGTGTATAAGTCCCACATCTTCTGCATCTCAAAGCGTCCATACACACCCTGCCCCCATGCCTCCACTAAAGATGACTCTGCCCAGTACCTCAGCTCCGAGTTTCTTGAAGAGTCACTCAGGTCTTGGTTGCACCCACATTTTGATTTTCCCTGTGTTGGATCCTGATGCTTATATGCCCTTACATGAGTAATTCCTGTGTCAATCCCCAGTGCAACCCAAGCACAAGTCTTAATTTGAAGTCTGTTTCTAGGTACTTACCTAAGCCGGACTATACCCTTAATATATGAGAATTAATGATAGCTCCTCCTCATGTGCATTTTTTCAAAGAGAAGAGATTTCTACAGACAATATGTTGAGCTTTTCAAGGTCCCTTTCTTTATTATCTTTTACTTTCTAGGTTTGTTCAAGTTTATCTTGATGCATTAAAGATATGTTAAATGTTTTATTTAAAAGTCATTTTTACTTTTTTATACTTTGGAGAAGCAGTTTAACTTGGGAGAATAAATATAGTATTTGACATAGAACACTTGAGACAAGTCTGGACCTTGTACTTTTGAGCCCTTCAAATTTCTATGCATCAATTTCTCTACTGAGCGATTATCTAATAGCTCATCCTCTGCTGATATTGCAGAGGGGAGGAGACACATGTGAAAAATAAACATGGGAATTAGAAGTAGCTTATCATGTGTACACATAGCTGGGCTGGAAAGAAATGCTATCGGAGTAATCAATAAAGGCTTTACATTCTCGTCTTCAGCCTTTCTCGGATATTTTTTAATCTAAATATGCGTGACTTTATATAAATTAGTCACAGAAGACTTTGGGAATTGCCCATATCAAATCTCTTTTCCCACAGGAACCAAAGAAATACCCCAATGCTGAGAAATTTACCTACTTCCCTAAAATTAGTTAGAAAACTAAAGGCTCCATATTTCTTTAATACCTAAAAGATATTTTTTAGTATTTTCTCAAGTTATATTTGAGATGTGCGTCTATGCCTGCTGGTATTCCTTGTTCAATAAAAACAATATCTTTCTACATTGTTGCTATAGTAGTTTTGGCTTCTTTTTCATTTCTCTTTTGGTTTAAAGATATGCCACCAGATTGAATTTATGTTGGGTGATACAAAATATCATCACTAAATACAAATTGCATCCCTTCCTTAGTTTAAATTGCAATGGCATTAAACACAGAATTAATTTAGCAATCTGACAGCTCAGTTGATAGCCATTTACCTCTGTCAGAAATTGATGTTTCTGTATGTGTTTATGTGCGTGGGTGTGTGTGAATGTACATTTTAAAAGTGACATTTCCACATCACCACAAAAGCATGCTATATAAAGAAAGCAACTCTCACATCTGAAGGGTGAAGAGGTAGCTATAGAGCTGGCTAAAGCCGAATTGCCTCTCATTTCACCATTTCCATTATGTGGGTTGACACTTTTGAAGCCAGGTTTGCAACTTAATAGAACACAGATAAGGATGTTCCTATGTTATAAGGTCAAGGGGTCCTAAATGTCCAGTAAGTATAATCAAAGCAGAATATTCTGAGTAGCTGAAGGTAAATAATGATCAGTATCTAGTTCCCAGATTCCAGTGTGTGTGTATGTGTGGGTGTATGTACATATGTATGCACGTATATGTGTATTTGTGTATGTAAGTGTGCATATGTGTGTATATGTATGGTATGTATGTGTTCATGTGTCTGTGTGTTCATGTTTGTGCATGTGTGTGTGTGTGTGTGTGTGTGTGTGTGTGTGTGTGTGTTTTCTAGCCCTGGGATCTTTGGGGTATTTTCTAGCATTTGAGAAGTCTAAGTTAAAAAGGAAGGTGTCTCTCATGTGGGTCCTTCAGCAATTGTCCTACAAATTCTTGGTGTGGCCGTGGCCGTGGGCTCTCAGGAGAACCATTCCCATCATTTGAGTCACCCCTGCACAGCTATAAGACTGATAGCAGTCTGCATAGCTATCAGTACAGCTCTGATCTGACAAGATCTCGTAGAAAACAACACGATTATAAAACAACTTTCATTCACTTAAATTTCTACTTATTTTGAGGGAAAGATATTTAAACTTTTCGTTATCTTTTTCCAACATAATCACAATTCATTCACAGCATGTACAGATGATTCTGGGAGATGCTAATGCTCTGTTTTCAAACATGGTTATGAATGTAGCCATCCAACAGATGGGTCCTATTTCTTTGTTCATATGCAAGTAAATACTTGGCCAATATTCAACATGATCTCCAGAAGTTTAGGATCTCACTTTAGGTGGCTGTTTCTCTGTGAGAAATACCAGCAGGCCAAACATTGCTACAGGAGGTAGGAGGGAGACCTTGATAGCCTTGGAATCTAAAAATCTCACGGGAAAATTATTTGGAAAGAGATTTAGTGGCTTGAGAAAGCATCGTCTAAGCCAGGCGGTGGTGGCGCATGCCTTTAATCCCAGCACTCGGGAGGCAGAGGCAGGCAGATCTCTGTGAGTTCGAGACCAGCCTGGTCTACAAGAGCTAGTTCCAGGACAGGCTCCAAAGCCACAGAGAAACCCTGNAGATCTCTGTGAGTTCGAGACCAGCCTGGTCTACAAGAGCTAGTTCCAGGACAGGCTCCAAAGCCACAGAGAAACCCTGTCTCGAAAAACCAAAAAAAAAAAAAAAAAGAGAGAGAGAGAGAGAAAGCATCGTCTAGCTCAGTCTACTGCTGTAAGAAGATACCACACACGGTGCTATTTCCAAACAGCCCGGTCTCTTTTATGAGGGCATTAATCCCACATGTGAACTGATGATCTTCTGGCTTCATGTCCTCCAAAAGCTCCACCTCCCAACACTACTTCAGTGGTGATTGAGTTCCAAGATGTGATTTTTGGAGGAACACATTCCAGACATAGCAGCAGGCAGAATGCTGATACAAATCATTGTCTGGTGTAGAGGAGCACATTCCTAGATAATGTGAATATTCATTCCAGATTGGAGAGGTTATTTGAAGTAATCTGTTATAGAAAGTACAGCAAACATGATAGCAATGCTTAAGAAGAAAAAGGGTCTTTACTTTTCATAGCAAGAATATTTGATTGGGAGTCTCTGTCTACTGCCATTTCTGGGCTAGTATGAGGAAGTAGGCAGAATTCTTGAGAACTAACCTGCCTGGTCAGTCTCTAGACCACTGGAATCTAAGACTAGATAATTATATCCCTTCTTTTAAATGTATGTCTTTTTGCAAAGTGATGTGACCTCTCCTGCCAGTGCAACCAAAAGGGATAGCTGGGTAGTAAGGAACCAGAGTTTGTAGGTCTCCCTCAACAAAAATATGTATTATATATATTTCAACTGCTCCTAGTGCTTTCTTTTTAATGCCAAGCTATGCAGCTCAGTTGTCAAAGCAGCGAAGTGAAAATAAAACTAGAGGGCCAAATGCCTACACCCTTTAGAAATGTCATGGAGAAGAAAAAATAAAGACAAGGTTTGCCTTATTATTTTTTTAATGCTTAAATATATAAGTTTTGTTATCAGCGTTCTGAAAATGGAATTGGTGACCCATCAGACCAAATGCCTGTGTTCAAGAAATGCCTTGAACTTTAGGTAAATCCCATATTATTTTTGTTTGAATTAGTTTACTTGCAGATGTATGACATTGCTTAGAAATAGAGACCCAACAGAAAAACACAGACAAGGGCAGGGCCAGAGCTCATTTTCTGATTATTCTGATTTTATTGGACAGACAGCAAACTCTTCAAAAGAAACATGAGCTTCTGTTTCTTACCTACTTTGGGGCTGGAGATACCAAAGTGAAGTCAGATTTCAGAATTTCTTTCAGTGACCACAAACATGCATTTCAAAAATTGTTGTGTTTTGATTTTGCTGCTGTTTTGATTTCTTCTCCCAATTTTCTTTTCTCCACATGATTTTGGGTTCCTAAGTAGCCAAGTTCTGCTTCTTATTCCTAAACTTAAGCCCAATGGCAAGTCCTTAACTACAGACTAGCTGCGAAAATTCATGTCCCCTTTCTGAACCTTCCCTTTTGCCTGTAAACAGAGAGGGTTGGACTTAAAATTTTCCTACTCCTGTGTTTGGTCTATTTTCTAGGTCTATACTGTGTCCCCTCATGGGAAGACCAAAATGTCTTAGTATATCTCAAAAGACCAGTAGACAGTTATTTAGCAATGCATCCAAGGGGCATATTTCTGTTAATAGGAGACTGCACAGTGATTCCAGCTTCTCCACCATCTTACCATATGGCTTTTTGGTGTTTTGTTGTGTTTACGATTACCATCTATATATTTCTGTTGCATTTGGAGTTGGATGTTAGGAAAAAGTGATGGTTAGTACTGAGGATGGGACTAGCAGTTTAGATTTTTTTTTCTTTTGGTTTTTCGAGACAGGGTTTCTCTGTAGCGTTGGAGCCTGTCCTGGAACTAGCTCTTGTAGACCTAGCTGACCTCGAACTCACAGAGACTCACCTGCCTCCCAAGTGCTGGGCTTAAAGGCATGTGCTGCCACTGCCTGGCAACAGTTTAGTGGAAACTCAGTTTCCACAAAGAGTCATATGTTAAAGGTTTGATTGATAGTCTGTGGTACAAATCAGAGGAGGAAGAACCTCTAAAGGGTGGAACCTATCCAGAGCTGGAGGGGTGGTTTGAATAGGGTATTGGGACCCTGTTTGCCTCTCTGTGTATCTTTTTCTATCTCTGTCTCTCTGTTTCTGTCTCTGTGTCTCTGACTCTGTCTCTCTCTGTCTGTCTCAGAAATTTGACGAACATGGATATTAGAAAATAAAACTTCAATATATTAAGTCCATGTAAGTATCTTTCCATTTAGGATAACAAAAAAATGTTCAAATTGAATGTTGAGTTTATGGCAAACAATCATACATACATTTGTAATGAGGCTGTTGTTCCATTACATATTATCTCTTTGCTAAGATTGTACTTCATTAAGTATTTTCACATTTATTACAATAATATATTTAATTTTCTTACATTAAATATAATGATTATTAAGTTGTTCCAGTAAATAAAAACACACTACTATTTATAAGTGATTGCTATCTTAGTGAAATATATTTTATTTATTAGGAAAACCTAAAATATTTCTCAGGCTTATTCTAGTTCAGGCAAGAATGGGAGCTAAGACTCAGAAAACATTTTTGTTTCCTGGAGGTGTTCTAACAAATCTCCACAAAGCAGGGAGTACAAAACAACACCAATTTATTCTCTTTCAGTTCTAGAAGCCAGGTATCAAAATCACAGGACCAGCAGGACCATGACCTGCTATCCTAGACCAGAATTCTAGCCTGGCTTCTTTCAGCTTCTGCGGATGCCCACTCATCCTTGGCAGTTCTTATCTTGTCCAAGCATCACTTTGTCATCTTCCCCAGGGTTCTCCCCCCTCCTTCTTCCCTCGATCTGCCCTCACATTTTTGCCTTAATTACATCTACAAAGACAAAGACTTTTTTCCAAGTAAAGTCATATTCTGTGGTTCTGCATGGATGTGTATCGCTTTGAAATCCACTGTCCAAATTGGCCCACAGACTATAAGTAAATACATGACAGTTGGGTCTTAATCGTATGAAGTAATTGTTAGGTATCCCTTGGAAGTAAACTTCCCTTCATTCTGCTTGCTTATGTCTGTCCTATTACTTTGGTCAATTTCTCTGAAGCCTGTGTCTTCCTTGGCAGAAAAGGAAACTTGAAGGTCTTAAGGCTAAATATTAGGCCTCTTTTAAGACAAGAGAAACTATAGAATTACTGACCCCACTCAGTCTTAACTCTAAAGTTTTGGTAAAGTCAACCTTGTCAGCCAGTTCAGGAGGCCTTGTAATGAGTCATTCCAGCTATAGCTGAGAGATCAGACAAGGATGCTGAGGAAGAGGAAGCCAGTCTCAACTTAGCAAAGATATTTTTTTAAAAAAAACACTATTCTGAAGGTGAACTAGTGGTTTTATACTCTTTTGAAAATTGGTGGTTAATGTGTCAATTAAGATGTGACTTAGCCAACACTACAGAACCATCTAAACTTGTTTTTTAGTTAGGATCCTGGGTATTGTTGAGCTACATCATAATTTAACAATCAAGTTTAGGGTCTACTATCATAGTGATGGCCTTTTTACTATAGAAAAGGCAATTTGCAATAAATTTATTGAAAATCTTTAAAAAGAGGCTCAACACTGTGAGCTACTCTGACGAAACACTTTAACTATGTAAAGGTGTGTTGCACTTGTTTTTGCTGCATTTGTTTAACTACAGAAAGATGTATTACATTTATTTATGTGGTATTTGTTTTGCTTTGCCTGCCTAAGGCATCTGATTGACCCAATAAAAAGCTGAATGGCCAAAAACTAAGCAGTAGGGAGATAGGTCGGACTTGTAGTCAGAGAGAATAAGAAGGAGAATCTAGAATCTAGAATAAGAATAAGAATCTAGGTTCAAGAGATAACAAGGGGGAAAAAAAGGAGACACCAGGGAGCAGCCAGCCAACCAGACATGGATGAAGCAGGGAAATTGGTCATACAACCTGAAAGAAAGGTAAAAAGTCCTGAGGCAAAATGTAGATGAAGAGAAATGGGTTAATTTAAGCTTAAAAAGCTAACCAGAAACAAATCTAAACTAGGACTGAAAATTTATAACTAATAATAAGTCTCTGTGTCATGATTTGGGGGCTGGCAGTGTATAAAATCCTGCTACAGCCTAAGATTAGAATAACAAACTCAACCCTGCCAAAAGGCTATTATGGGGTCAGGGAGATTGTCTGAATATCATTAATAGTTGGTCTTCAGGTTCTAAAAAAAGATCATAACCCAGTCTACAATGTTTTAATGGATATTATCACAAGTAACCATTTTATAATTACATACATATTTAATAGATGTATACATTTTCATGTTTATATGTGTGTGGAGGGTTGTGTGAGTGTCTTTGTGTGTATATTAAATACTCATATATATACATACATATGTATGTCTATATACATATACATATATGAGTATGCATGTATACATGGAGACCAGACAAATATCTTAGATGTCATTCTTTTACATGGATACTGGGGACTGAACTCTTCCTCATGATTGCAAGGCCAACAATTTACCAATGGAGCTACAGTCCAAGTTCTTACATATCTATTTATAGAAGGAAATTATCCTGTTATATTTAGAATAAATTATCCTGTTATAGTTAGAATAAAAATATTACACATTGTAACTTTCTTTTTGAGTGCGTATGGTATCGTGTGAGTAACTTCATTTTCACCAAATCTAACTGTGTATATTCAGAGTATAAAGGGAAAATAGGCATGGTGCATGACACTCCCTTAAGGTTGGAGGGGAGGGGAGATGGTCTGTGGAGTGAGAGGGAGGGAACTGGGAGGAGGGGAAGACATGACAGGTTGCATTGGTAATTTTTAAGTAATAAAAAATGAAATAATAAAAAAAGGGAAAATAGGAAGGAAAGGCTAGGCTAGGGAGAATACAAGGATCCTTGAAGATGTAGGAGAAAAGATCTCCATGCCATTACTTGGTTTCCTCTTAAAGAAATTGTAGCCTGTTGATAATTGGTGTCTGCTTACAGTGCTGGGGATCACAGCCAAGGTCTAATGGACATTAAGCAATCATGTTTTCACTGAGACACAACCCCAGCCTCTAGATCCCTGGTTTTGATCAAGAAACAAGAGATAACTGCCCACGAGCACATGTACTTTTGATCACGTATCCATGTAAAAATGCTGTTAAATGTTAAGTAACTCCTATCTGTAGATTCTTCGGAACATTTTCTAATGTCAACCATGTTGAACTTAATCCTTTGGCAAATACTTAGGGAACTTAATATTTCATTAAGTGAATACTTATGTGCACTAATTTCTATTTCTGAATTCTAAATCTGCTGCATATACTAGTGTCTCTTCTGGGTTTTGTGCTGGAATTAAATACATTTTTAACGGCTGAGCTAAACCTGGCCACATTTTCATTGGTGTGTGTGTGTGTGTGTGTGTGTGTGTGTGTGTGTGTGTGTGTGTGCATGTGTGTTCAGTGCCTGTATGGGCATATGTGTGCCATGACATGTGTGTTAAAGATGTAGGACAAGTCTGGAAAATTAGTTCTCTCCTTCTACTATGGGTTGCTAGGGTTGACCTCAGGTTGTCAGGCTCTGAACCATCTTGCTAGCCCAAAACATGTTCTTGGGTTAATATAGATTATGCAGGAAAAAATTAGAAAGATGATGGAACATTTGATTTTAGTAAAAGAAGATACTAACTTCCACAAGACTAGGAAGATGTAAGGAGAAAATAAGCAAGTCAACACTGGCAGATTAATGAACAATGGGTAGGCATTATAGTCTTGACACATGTAGGAAGTTTGCAAACTAAGGGCAAAAGATCAGGCTTCCAGGGTGCTTTATGGAATTAACAGAGAGGAAGTCTAAAGAGGAATGATTGAATTACCCACATAATAAAAACTTACTGAGTAGCACTGAATAGATGTGTTTATAATTCATAGAGTCTAACTCTTTTATTTATGACCTGGTTAGAGATTATAGCTCTCAGACTTATCTTTTATAAAGTTAACAAAATATGCTTATCTTCAGAACATGCATATTACTTGCAACTAATTGAAAGTTACTTACAGGTAGAGACTCATGCCTACTTGTGTGATAAGAATTTTTTGACTCAAAAATCAGTAATTCTAACAGGTAGAACTTCCTGAGCTCTTTCCAAGACCATAACTCAGAAACTACTCACAGCCTTTTTTGTCAATAAATCAGGAATATCATATAATACCTAGGAAACTGAGACTTGAGAAAGCATTTGAAATTTGTCCAGTGTCAAATAAAAATCAAAATGAGGACCTGGGTAGCATGACTTTGGTTTTATCACCTTAACAACTTTATCACACCAAGTAACACTATAAATTTTTCTGTTGGAATAACATACACTGGTCTAGAGTCTGAAGCTTAGGTTTATGATACCACACACATTTTTCTTATGTTTTAAGGACATATATCCATCTGCAAATAGTGTACTTTTTTATCACAATACCAATGTAGTATCTAGATATAACAACATGATTGTATTACCTTGAAGGACCCTAGTTTGGTCAGTGGGGTAAAAAGAATTATGAGCACACTCGTTTCTCCCCCTCCACAACAGTGTTTTAAGGCACCAGAGAATGGCAATATTAATCCATAAATAACTCACAATTATTTTACTTTTCCTTGAATGCAACCCAACTTTGGACAGAATAAATTTAAGGCAAGTGATGCTCTATTCTTCTCCATAAGGAGAAGAGGGTTGAATGTGCTGACACACAAACTGAATGTGGAAACAAAACAAGAAGCCTCAAGTTAGAACAGGGAAGTAGAGTGGAGATTTGCTACAGCTACCTCAGGTTGCGAGAAGCAGTCGTGAGAACTGAAGCCAGCCTCACATATCATTTGGAGGCAAAGGTCCAGTTTGTGGGCTAGCCATGCAAATGTTCCTAGAAAAGGACTCTATTATGAAATCAGTGCTTACAGCAGCATTGGGGAATCTCTTTTGTTCATCCAAATCTCATCTTCAGACATCTGGAGTACATAACACCATGAAACTATATGATACCCAGTTTAAAAAGAAGGATGAGCTCATTGAGGGACTGCACTTCTGCTGGAGAGCTGAATGTTTGGAATTCTCCAGTTCATTTTTCTCTACTGATGTGCTTTCTGTAGATCATATGTTAAACAAGGGGATCTGACTTCTTAGGAACTTCTTTTGCTTCAGAGGTCATATGGCAATCTTCTGCTTTTTTGGGGACCAGAACCAGTATTTAGCATCCTAGAAAATGGAGAACTAATGAGAAAAGAACTACAGTTAAGGGTGATTTGACTTAGGTCACACAGTACGGCTTTACAGATTTGGTCCTTAGTTACTGGCCCTTATCAAAGTACAATGCTTGTGCCGGAGACAAAAGACAAGACAAAAGAGTACAAAGAAATGACAGGAAGAAGATCTGATCAAAGTTTAAATTCTCTGACAATCCAATAGGAGAAAAGACATTATCATCTGCATGTATTAGTGCATGATTAAAACACCCACTCAGGCTTTGAAATATCCATTTAAAATAGCTTAATTAAAACTCAATTATAGAAACTTTCCGTACTAACAATGAGAGGACTATTTTTATTCTCACTCTGCATATCAGTGGCCTTTAATTTTTAAATATGCCTTTTAGAATGAGCACTAAAGCACCAAATAATCTCAACCATTTCAAGCATTTTTGCCTTGATTATATAACAGAATTATAGCTATAGTCTCTAACATGAGCATAATAGAAAGTGCAGTAAACAAATTATCCTCATTAGTATTTATTGTGATTCAGGCAATATTAATCATCTTCTCATTATGAAAGTAAACTACATAATGTGTTTAGTTGGTTCGTTTACTCTTTTGCTCTTATGGTGGCCTGCCACCCATCTCTCAAATAAATATACAGAGGCTTATTCTTATTTATGAATGCTCAGCCTAGTTTGGCTTGTTTCTAGCCAGTTTTTCTTAAATTATCCTGTCTATATTTTGCCTCTGGGCTTTTATCTTTCTCTATTCTGTACACCTTGCCTTACTTCTTACTCCGTGGCTTGTTGTGTAGAGAGGTGGCTGGCCCCTGAAGTCCTCCTCCATCTCTCGTTCATCCTCAATCTTTCATTCCAAGATTTCTCCTTCTATTTACTCTCTCTGCCTGACAGCCCCACCTATTCCTCTTATGCCTAGCAACTGGCCACTCAGCTCTTATTAGGCCAATCAGATGTTTTAGATGGGCAAAGTATTGGAGTAGGAGGGTTAATCTGTATTTCTGTGCTTTGATTGGTTAAATAAAGACTCTGCCTGGCTTGTAAGATAGGTCAGCCCTTAGGTTGGCGGAGTAGACAGAATGGAAGTTCTGGGAAGAAAGGAAGTGAGAGAGCCCGCCATGAAGCCTCCAGGGTCAGGCATGCCGAATGATCCCCGGTAAGATCACCACCTCGTGGTGACACACAGGCTTTTATAATGGGTTAGTTTTAGATATGATAGTTAGCCAAGAAAAGGCTGGAGATAATGGGCCAGGCAGAGTTTAAATGAATATCATTCTCATGTGTTTATTTCGGGCATAAACAAGCAAACAGCGGCTGAGCGGCCTGCGGCTGGGGCCTGGGAGCTGGGTGCCTGGAATACAACCCACACCTCCCCTACTTACAACAAAGTATGACAGCTTCACAGAGTTAAACAAATGCAACATAAAAGAATGTGACACATTTTTTATCATTAAATGGATGTTCCACAGCATAAACAAATGTAAAATATCTTTAATATTCTGCCACAAATATGAGCTTAAACAACTGTGTGAAAAGTTAGCATATATATTTATAGATATGGTAATATAATACCTTCTCTGAACTGTATTTTTGCCCCATTCAATATCTTGTTAGCAGTGCAGAAATATTAAGATTGAAACCAACTGTCTGGTTTTCTTTTGTTATTTGTGTTTTAGAGTTAATTTTTAATAGTATCATTGTACAGTCCACTGCCATTGTCCTCCCCCTACCTCATTTTGTTCTGATAATTTTTTATGGTTCCAGGACTTACATTTAAGGCATTAATCTACTTATCTTGCATGTTCTTACATAGGAAATGAGATGAGCATGAGAAAAGAAAGGTAAAACACACTTATGAAAAAGACATACAGGTGGAAGCAGGTGCTGGAAATTTTTTATAATAATTACAAGCTAAAATTCACAAGAAGAGGGGACCCATGAGACTGGGTTTTAATAATAAAAGAAAAATGTTGGATAAGATATGGAGAAAGGGGAACCTTTTCTAACTGATAGCAGAATATAACTTTGTAGGCAGAGACTGCTTGTTCATTTCCTGACTGCTCAGACCCGAATAATCACATAGAAACTATATTAATTACAGTACTGTTTGGCCAATAGCTTAAGTGTATTCCTACCTATCTCTTATATCTTAAATTAACTCATTTTTATTAATTTGTATATTGCCACATAGCTGTGGTTTACTGGAAAGGTTTTGGTGGCAGTGTCTTTTTCTTCAGCAGCTACATGGTGTCTCTGCCTACTTGCTCTATATATCTCTGTTCAGATTTCCTGCCTGGCTTTGCTCTGCTCATCCATTAGTTGAAACAACATTATTCATTAACCAATGGTTAAAAAAATATTCACAGGATACAGAGGGGAATCCCACATAAAAAAATTAGTACATCCACCTTGGCAAACAAATAAAATTGCCCTCAAAAGGTAGAGCTGTCATAGATTTAGGAATTCCATTACAGTTTTAAATCCAAATGAATGAAACCACTATTTAGAGCGAGGCAGTGGTGGCACATGTCTTTAATCCCAGCACTCGGGAGGCAGAGGCAGGCAGATCTCTGTGAGTTTGAGGCCAGCCTGAGCTATAAGAGCTAGTTCCAGGAAAGACTCCAAAGCTATAGAGAAACCCTGTCTCGAAAACAAAACAAAACAAAACAAAACAAAAAAGGAACCACTATTTAGAAAAGACTGGAATCTCAAGTTTATTGTATCACAATTCAGAGGATTGTGTAAATAAATTGATGAAAATGCCTTATATATACATACTGTAGTTCTTTCAAACATTATAAAGAAGAATATCTTGTCATATATTACAGCACAAATGAATTTAGAGAATATTATACCAAACAAAACAAGGTAGACACTGAAAGACACATTCTATTGTTGTAGAATATTATTTTAAGATGTCTTACATTTGTTTATGCTGTGGAAGATTTGTTCTTATGATGTAAAGATCTGTCACATTCTTATATGCTGCATTTGTTTAACTCTGTGAAGCTGTGTTACTTTGCCTGCCTAAAACACCTGATTGTTCTAATAAAGACCTGAATGGCTGATAGCTGGGCAGATGAAGGATAGGCGGGGCTGGTAGGCAGAGAGAATAAATATGAGAAAAGTTAGAGGAGGAGCAAAAGAAGATAGAAAAGAAGACTTGAGCGGCTAGCCACAGTTACAAAGTAACTCCAGTCATGGAGTAAGAAGGAAAGATAAACAGCATAGAGAAAGATAAAAGCACAGAGGCAAAAGGTGGACAGGACGATTTTAGTTAAGAAAAGTTGGTTAGAAACAAGCCAAGCTAAGGCCAGGCATTTATAAGTAATAACAAGTCTACATGTGATTTATTTGGAAGCCAAGTGGTAGGTCCCTCAATGAGCCAAAGAGTAAAAAGAGTAAGAAAACAACCAACGAGATGCTATAAGACATCACTTGTCTTTAAATTTGTAAGTGGCTGACTTTAAGAGCTATCTTGGATAATCCATTATGGTGATACAAGTTCAGAGCTTACAGGCTTCACCAGAGAATCTGGACAATTCTTTTGTGCAATGTTGCCCCTGATACTTTTTCCTTAAAATTCAGATGTGTAAAATATGAACACACAAGCACTTCAATGAATTCACGTGTTGGTCAACTAAGGTTTTCGTGTTGATGTTTGGTGTGAGGATTTCCCTCTAGTAAGGACCATTTAAGCTTCCTTTATTTTCTAAATCATCATTCTAAGCCTTGTCATACTTGGTTCTAAGACCATCTCTAATTAGGTTCCACCCTATCCACCCAATAATATCTTCTTTGGTTATATAAAGTTCAAACTGTATTTAATTTTAACATATTAAACTGTGCCACTTTTGCTTAAACTTGAGTAGTCGTACTGTGAAGTGTTGTTCTAGAATTGTCATGTATTAAACTCATGAACTCTATGCATTTGTGGGTGTATGCACAAGATCAATTCAACTAACTTTCCAGCAGGGAACTGGAAGGAGCTAATGAAGCCCCACCCCTGACTCAGGAGAGCTAATGGAAATTGATAGCCACTGGAGGAGGAAGAATCATTTCTCTCTGGGAGTGTAGCCGCTGGTAGGTTGCCCTTGCTCCTGTGAATGGTCCCATACCCGTACACATATGGTCAGTACTACTTGTACTTAATTGATTATTAAAAAACCAAAAGAAGAGGATATAAATTTGAGAGAAGGTCTTGAGCAGATATCCTAGGAAAGCTGGGGTGAGAGGGGCTACATGTGAAAATATTTCATTGAATACACCTTAAAATTTATCGATGAATATACATATATATGAACTGTTTTCAGGCAAGAATGTTTTCTCAAATATGACAATAACCATTACATCACATTAACTCTCCAGCTTTGTACTTAATTGGGTGCTGAGGTATACATTATGTCTTTAGTATGATGCATTCTTTGTTTTATAACTGCCACCCCATGTCTCTGTAACAGTATATGAGTATAAGTGACTGCACAGTGAATAACTAGGTTTCCTACTTCAGAGTATGACTGGGTTGGGATGAATAGGAGCTAAAAAAAATCCAGAAGCAACTGACTTCTAGCACGGGTAGCAAGAAGGGTTTCATTGTACCAGTACATGCAATCTAGCTGTACCTGCCTGAGAGCAGTTTCTGCTTGGTATTATCTTGTTGTACTGGATGTATTCTTGAGAATTCAATGCCGAGGAAGTAACTTCAAGGAGTGCACTGCAATCAAATTAAGATCTTATGTTGCTTTGTCTCATTGCCTGAATAATTATTTTCAGAGTATTGTTTAATAGAGCTGAGTCTCATCCTAATTTTTAACCCACGTGTAAAAATACCCTATATATATCTATATATTGTGTGTGTATAAGTATATATATATATATATATATATATATGTAGATCTTAGCTATTTTTGTTTTAAATTGGATTCTCATTATTATAGCTTACAGAGTTCACAGATAAATAAGTTTGTTTTTGACTTTCTGTACCTTGATTTCTGCATGTTCTGTGACCAACATATATGCTGTCTTAAGCAAGAGGGCCTTACCACCAAGTTAGGATGGAACACTTAGAGCAATGGTAATAGTCTGCATTATTTGGAAGTTGTTTGGATACCTGAGACCACTACCTTCCTTAATGGAAGATATCTCATCCCTGGCACTGGGATTTTTTTTAAACATATGGCTTCTGGGAAGAGAATTATCTGAAGTGTAAGGATAATCCTAATTAAACTATTTTATATGAATCTATAAATAGAGAGGTTTTGTTTGCTTTGTTTTTTGGTGTTTCAAGACAGGGTTTATAAAATAGTAGGTCTTCATAGGACTTTTCAAAACACCCTTACTATTAGTTATTCCTTCCCTAACTCCTTCCTCTCTTCTACCTTCTCATCCATTTCTTGATTTAAATCTTTCATCTCATTATTCCTTGACAATATGTACCCATAGGTGCAATAGAAACAAGGATGTTATAGGGAATAACAAACCATATTCTGATTGGATATTGGGCAACTCCACTGGAGCAAATGCATGCCTGTTACTGTGAACCTGGTCACAAAACTTTGGTTGAGATCACCGGCCCCAGGGATGGATCTCCTACTATTAGTTTTCTAAATCGACATAGCATCAAGCACCCCTCTAAATTTCTCTTTATACCTTTAATTAGTAAAGTTATCAGAATTCATGAGGGACACTTCTTTGGGCAGTAGACAGTGGTCAGCACAGAACACTCATAACTCATCTAAATACAGAGAATGTCAGTTGACTGCTCAACCTCAATGGAGACCACTATATTATCTCCTTTGACTCAAAGTCTCAGGCCCATTTCAGAAAAAGAAGAAGAAATACTGCTAAGATCTAGGTGATGGGAGGGGCTGGAGGACAACAACAGTGTCTTCTAGACATGACAGGCCTGCTGTATTCCCAAGCTCATTGCATCTGTATTGCTTATATAAGACCCACACTATATAAAAGAAGTCAGTTTTCTTGTATGGAGTTGCATATGTGTGTGTGTGTATATGTACATGAATATATATGCATATTAAAAATAAGATGAATTTGGGGATGGATCTGGGATAATTTATGAGATAGGAGAATGAGTGTGGGGTGAATATGATTAAAATTATATCATAAATTTCTCAAGAATTAGTAAAAGTATTATATTTAAAAATTGCATTTTTCTGAAATCGTTTATAAAATATTAATAGAATTTCAGTATGGAAAATTTTAAGTAAAACTTGTGCTTATGAAACACATTTGTCATAATATTTCTACAATCTTATAAAGTTAAGCACACACACACACACATATGCCTCTATATTTATAGCAATTTCTTTCCATAGATCTACTCAAACAGATACTATCTTTAAAGTTTTATATATTTTTATCTCTGGTGAGCAATACCAAAATGAAATAGGTCATTTCTTTCTGTGGTGGAGTGGATGGCTGAGTGCAAGCTGTGACCAAATGATCTCTCTTCGAGGCCAGATGAGAAATACGAACATGGGCTTACTTCTCCTTATGTGTATTTTCAAGAGTTCATTAATAATTCTTTCAGTTAGATGAGAGCTAACTTTAAAACCATTTATTGTACATAAAGAAAGAGGAACTTAAAGAGAAACCCTCACCTTTTGCCATGGTATAAGTTTTCCTAGAGACAGTTATGTGTTTAGAGAAGATATGGGTACTAACTCGGTGTCCTGGAGTTAAGAAAGCTCCAGTTGTCTCTATATATCTGTGCTCTGAAGGCATCAAATACATCTCAACTGTTGAAAACTCTCAGTTAAAACTAATACATATTTTTTCTCAAAGTCATTAATTTAGTTTATTAAAACCCAAAATCTTTTTGACAGAGAGGAGGACAGATAAGCAATTCAACTACACAAGAAAATCAGCATGATAAAAACGTCCTTTTATGTTATTTCTAAAAAATATATTGATGCATATACCTATGCAAAATTCTTTAACTACAGCCACTCAAACTTCAGATCACTTTGTTGAGACAGGTACTACCCATCTTCGGAAAAGAAGGAAATTTAAACTTTCAAAATGTCACAGTCACGGTAGTTCTAAAGTTGACACAGAGATACCCTGATTCCCCGGTTCAGTGCTTGTATTTACTGCTCTCTTCTTCGATCCTGAATCAAAAAAGCTTTATTTACCTGCTTATCCTCACCTGGAATTAATTAATTAGTGGACAGTTCTATAACAGTTGCATGGAAAGAAGCTGTGTGTTCCAAATGCATGGGGAAAGACTTCTAGTTCTATCAGAAAATAAGATGCACCTGGAAAAGAGAATTTACACCACCCTTCCCCTAGTACACAGTGCTCATGTTGGCTTCCAGTGAGTGAGGGTATTTGGAGAAGGTCATTGTTCATCTTTCTCTGAGTTAGCTAAGCTTGATGTTAAATCTAATCAATAGATTTTTCACATTTCCTTGTCTTCCTTCACTTTGTGAAAGGAACCTAATTCATTTTCAAAAACTTGTCTATTCATATATCACCATCCTCAATCACTAAACAATAAACTCTATACTTCCTAAAACTGAGTCATGAATATTTTGAAAAAAAGCGGCAAACAAAACCAAATCCTCTCAATGTTGTCTTTATTTTACATTATACCAAATAGGAGCCCTAGACACAAGGTCATACTAAGTCAGCAAATATAGTTCATGAAAATATTTCTAACAGTGGGAAAATTTTTATAGATAAGCTTTTTTTTGTTTTTTTGAATGGCTTATTTATGGATTCTAAGGGGATCATAGTCTGATTCTTCTGTGAAGTACTTTAAGGTTTGATCTGAATAAAGAAGTAGAGAAAGAATTGTATTGTACTGACAAATAAATAATAGGAATTTTGAAGTTTTCCAATGGTGCCTGACAGTTTTTGTGTCTGTGTGTGTGTGTGTGTGTGTGTGTGTGAGTGTGTGTGTAAGAGAGAGAAAAAGAGAGAGGTGAGAGAGGAGAAGGAAGACGGATGATTTGGGAGTAAAACACTGACAACAGAAAATAGATATCAGGCAGGATGCTTGGACTTCTGGGAGCTGTGGCAATAAAATTCCTTCTATAAGGGAAAGGCTAATAAATTTCCAGGAAGAATAGCCTTCTGCTATTTTATTCTAAACAATCTCAGTAAGACGTACTTGTGTTGATGACAGTTCGTGGACCATGAGAGAGTTGCAATATATCCACGACTGTTGTCAGTAGCAATATAAATACAGGTCTAAAGGCAACATGCAGCAGTTAGTCAAGGGAGGAACGAGCAGGATGAAGTTGGCAAACCAGCTCTTGCACAGATGAAAGCCCCCCTCCCTCCTTTACACATCTTAGAAAAAAGTCCTCGCATAAAGAGAGTCTGCTTCATAGGTGATTGCAGTTTGAGTTACATTTCGATGCTGATGGAAAAGGCTCTTCCACTGGGAGACCACTGCATATGAATAACTGTAGGTTCTTGCTCACTGGAGGCAGCATCTTAACTATGTAGCTCATATACACCTTGACCATGCTACCTTCCTGCCTGAATGTTGCGAATACAAGAGTGTACCCCTACACCCAACATTATTGCGATCTCTCTGTTATCCCTGTTGAAATAATCCACATTTAACCCTTGCCACAGTAGAGACTCAGTCCTTTGCACACTCAGCCTGTGTTTCCATTATTGTTTCTTATGGCCACTGTAAATCCCTCCAAGGATGTAATAACGAAAACTGTCCTTTATTAAACACCAGAAATATGGACCTTGGCTGCGGTCCCCTTACAACAATGACATCTTCCTCTTACTCTGTAAGTCAGCTGTGCTCTGTTCTCCACTATTTATGTCTTTTTTTCCCCTCTAGTGTCTCTGAGAGTAGCTTTGTAGACAGTTTGAACAACTCGGGGAGGAAAACCCACAATGGCCAGGCTGAGCAAGACTTGAAAACAGTTCCTAATTTTGCTATTTCCTGTGAGCAATGATAAACCCTAATTTCATCTTCACCAAACATGTTCCCGTCCCATACTGCTCAAGGCATGCTAGCCTAATGAAGTGGGAACTCTGCTCCTCGTTCTTTGTGTATTTGTATCCTTGATGTTTTCCTTCACTAAGGAGTTGGTTTCTCTGTTTCTCTTTCTCCAATAATTCATGAAAAAATATTTTTCCTACCACTTTATGAAATCTTAATCCTGCCATGCTTTCTCTGCGACCACTTATCATAAATGGCTGTGATATTGTTCACTGAATACTTTAATGTGTACCAGTCACACACTTACTTTACTATAAGGCACTTAGCATGATTAACCTTTTCTTCATCAGAACTGTATTTTCTGATATTCATTTTCACTCTACACATGGTAAATACTGAATAATTATAAAATGCACGAGTGAATAAAACATAGTCATTGTCTTCACATTCTTTGAACATTTGTGAGTCATGATTCTACTCAAAAAACATGTGGGCTTGCTTATGACTTATTTAGAGAAGTTTTTTGGAATGATATAAATTATTAAAATGCAATGTTATTGGCAGACGAATGAAAGGCAAGATAGATTCTTCAATGGATCGATGAGAGTTTTGAAACATATATCAGATACAGTTCTGTTTCCTTTTGCTTACAGAAAAGTTTGTTAATAAGAAAACAAAACTCCAGAAGCAGAGAGAACAGGACTGATATATGTATTTTTCAAAACCTTACAGTGTGGGTTCAGGATGGGTTTTATCAATAATTAATCAAAGGTCTGACATTTAATAGTAGACAGAGGGAAGTCTCTGTGCTCTAAATTTTTTTTATTTTCACTTTATTTTTATAAAAATGTATTTTGACCCCAAGTGATCAATAAAGTTCGGCTTGAATCCATACGGACTCACAGATTCTCTGTCTTTTCCTTTGTTGGTCTTTCATGTGACCACATAAGTTGCTCTTTCTTTGACCAACTTTCTCAAAAGCAAAGACTTAACTGATTATGCCTGAAATAAGCAAACAAATGACTGATCCTGAAAATATAAGACATGCAAACAAAAGTAGAAACATGATTTGGAAGATTTGGGAGGCTTGACACATTTTCTCTTTTAGATTTAACACATCACTTTGCTTTACTAGGTTAGCCATTTGGACTATGTGAAAATGTGGCAGTCACAAATATTAATGATAATTCATCACCACAGCTAAACCGGAACACTGTGGAACATGGACCATCTACAGGCAGAAATAGCAAAACTAGGCAGATTTCATGCTTTAATGGGAATGCCTGTCAACTAGGGCATCTCAGGGAAGCCTTGCCTTGAGTCCTGAGCTACACAATGAAGATACTATTGTCATGAAAATTCTTTACCTGTTACTAAACTTCAGGCACTGCTCACACTTGTCTATTGTCTTAGTAAGTGAACAATGTCTATGCTTAGGGATATTTAAGTCACTAAGTAACCACACAACAATTCATTAATTTCTGAGGCTTGTATATATAATAAGAATAGATATTTGTTAATGTGAATCAATTTGCACTCCAGATACAGACAATGAAATTGAGCCAAGTTTGAACCACTTGGTGAAAGACACAATGAGATTTATTTGAATGATATAAAATGAAGTTCTTCTTAGGGAAAATAAGACCCTTTTTGCTATGTATTTGAATGGTCTTTCATAAATGTTAATTATGTATATTAACGCTTGACATGATAAATGAGAAAAGTAAAAATAAGTGGTCTTAGGATATTTTTCATTTCAATGGTTTTACAGGGATGCTTTTTTGACAAATCACAGTAATATTAAAGTTTATCTATTTGAACTAAAAGGCAATACTTTGCATAAAATAATCAGATTCCCCTTTATTATAAGGGTGTCTAGAGTTCTTTGAACTGATTTTATGAACTAATGAGCCTTGATATTTTCCCTTAAAGAACAGTTTTTAGAAGCACCAGTTAAATGTATGTGATGAATTATTTGCAAGTAGATCAAAGAGTGATAAGGGCTGAAAGTCAATTTTTAGTTTTGTCCTTAAAAGAAAGTAGAAATAAAATTGATGTCCAGAAAGCATCTTTATAGCTTTTGCTTTGAGTTATCATGCAATTTCTTTTCCCTGATCAGATGTCACACCCAATAAGTATTCTATGGTTTCTAGTTGCTTTAGTGTTAAAAAACATAGCCATCCTTTATTGTAGGCCTGCAAAAGCCCATGCTCAGGGTTGCTTGGACACCTAACTTGGCTTCAAGGATATTCATCTTCTATACTCATCTCTGTATTTTTGAAATTGTATTCTTTGAACCTGTCTCTCTTCCTAACATTTGATACATCTTCCTGCTCTCACCTTCACCCTCTTTTGTCATTGACTATGATCTTTCATCCAACTAAGGAAGCCACCTTATTTTTTTCAGTATCCCTATGTCCTATAGTCACATAAAAACTCTTCACTATACACAGACACACAGTGTAATCACCCCAGGACAAGGATGTTTTAAAGAGAGACATTTGTTCGCTTATCTTTGATTATCAGACTATCAAAATAGGGTACCTCAAGGAATTAGGATATCCTTAGGAATCCCATGCTGCAGAAGGAAAAAGTAAGCCCTGGTGTCAGTCAAAAGAGGAAGAACTTGTCTCCTCAAAAGAGATAACACATAGGTCTGGCAATTTATCAGTCCATCATGTAAAAATGAACAAAGATGGACATAGCACACATTAACCAGGACTGTTTACTTATACATACCTCTTGCCTCTATTTAAATCTAAACCTCATGCCAGTACCCAAAGGATGGACTTGGGAGCCATTGGATTTCTGTATTTACTCCTCTTACTAACGTAATATAAAACTACTGCTTCTGCTTTTAACTTTGACTCCTTCATTGACTTATTGGAACAGGTAGATGAGCCTTGATTTGGAGGGCTGCCTGGTCCCAGGATTTTACTCTAAAGAGTCCAGTAACAATAGGATTTTACTTTTGGTGGGAAGGCTATACATGACAAAATAAACAAATTAAAGGATACACTAGTAATAACAATGTGTGGTCCACTTTCTTTCTGTAAAAAAGAGATTAGATTACAAAGTTGTATCCACAATACAGTAGCTACACATGAAGAAAACTTTATAAATAACTGTGGGAGAACATGACTAGATGGACAGAATGTGGCTAAGATTTTAAATCTCTTCTGAGATGCCAAGACAGAAGCTGTACAAAACTAGAAATATACACTGGGGTTAATGAATGATGGTGAATTCACTTGTAGACACCATGGCTCTGGGCCATTCAGTTGTGGAGAAGTTATACAGAGTCTTTTCCCAATATGTCTTTGAATTTCTATAATCATCTAAGATTATCATTTGACATTATAATATATAGAGGACCTTGAATAGAATACTTTGTGTTGGTAGTAAAAGTTGAGCTAATATATGATATAGATATGAATAATTTGCATTGATATGGATCTTGGTTTATTGATACAAATTTAAAGTCATTTTGTCATATGTATAATTGTGCTCTTGATTAAGGTATTATGTTTGTACAGTTTATTTAAAAATGTAATGTATAATTAAGAAATATATCTTAATAGAGAGTCATCTATAATATTCAAGATTGTAGTTATGTTATTTACATTTTCTAGACGTATAGAGATGTATTTCATATGGATAGGTATTCTTCAAATCTTTCAGATAACTTCAGAATATGGTAATTTAAATGTTTTAGTAGCTTAGAACTTCTCATGATAATGAGACACATCTGCTCCTGGCAACACCAATTACTTTAAGAGGAAGATGGGCATCAAAGACACTCCTTATGGAGCTTGCTAGCCATTTGGGCAAGAAATTGCTCCTGTCTGGACTGCTAAACTGGACATGCATGACCCACAGAGAAATGACTGTTGAACTTGCCTAAAGGTGAGATGATCCTTTGGGGTTCCTGCTTCATAAAAGAGTCTGCAGATGATATTCTTCAGGGCACAGAAGAAAATGACTGACAAACTGTCAATATAGGCAAAACTGTCTTTAAAATTTCCTACTTCATGGAAAATTCAGCTGGACACTATGGGATTGTAGACTGAAGATGGATGCCTTGGTGGTGCAAAAGAACTTTGGATGCCTGTCTAGGTAGAGAGATGTCTCTGTCAATTCTAGAGTTTTGGAAGTTGGTTACAATGAAATTCCTGTTTACTTAGGTAATATATTATTCTGGAGTCTTTGATGGAGTTGAAAAAAAATGGTTATACTTATAGTTTACCTTAATTATGATATGAGATAAAATGGATATAAATATTGTAACTGTAATTCTTGTTTGATTCTGTTTTTTTATATGTAATTTTACTATGTTAAAGTTAAAGCCTTCTTTTTTGTTGAAAAAGGGGAAATGATGTGGGAGGTCCTTCGGGCTATGTGTTGCTTTTATTAGCTAATGCATAAAGAAACTGGCTTGGCCTATAGAATGGGAGGAGGAAGGCAGAGTTAGGGAGATTCCATGGAGCCGCCACCAGAATCAGACATCCCGAAACTTTGCCGGTAAGCCACAGCCATGTGGCGATACACAGATTAATAGAAATGGGTTAAATTAATATGTAAGAGTTAGCCAATAAGAAGCTACAGCTAATGAGCCAGGCAGTAATTTAAATAATACAGTTTCTGTGTGATTATTTTGGGTCAACCTAGCTGAATGGCTGGGAACCAAACCAACAAGCGGCCTTCTCCAACAAATATATTCTTATCTTCTTTTTCTCATATCCTTATTTTAAGAAACGTTTTAATATAATCCTTGTTCCCCATAGGATTAAGATTTATTTGTTCTGTTACAAGAGTCACAAAACTTCTAAAAGAAATATAAAACAGAGAAATTTAGGTCTTCAATTTAGGACTTAGGATGATACATCATCAGGTGAGAACTCACATGCATCTTCCTCAAACCCACTTTAGATCAGAGACTTGTATAAAAGCTCTTTCAAAGGAGTCAACAAGAATGCACTCTCTCACACACATAACTATTTCATTAATGTTTTGTGAGATGTTATAAGATTAAGGGAGTCTATACAAGTAAACCATGTCATGTTATACAATAAAATATACATTTTGATCTAGCAAAACTAGACCTTTCATCAAGAAATCCACAAAACCAGGATCTAGAGCAAGTCCAAGGCTCCTGATTAGTGATGCTCATAAACTGTCCCTTAAACAAACCAGGAAAGGCTATTATATTTTGCTTTTTATATTGTTCCTCAAGTACACACAGTTGCATAGTTGATTATTAGTGGTGGTGTCCTCTTAGATTTTTTAAGTCACCAGAGATGTAGCCTGGCTAAAGAATATTTTTATAACTTTTTAAGAAAATATTTCTAATATTATTAGGCATCTAGTCCTTGAAAACATAAGTAATATATATGGGTGTGAATATACATACATACTACATATTTGTGTGAGCATATCTCCACATCAATCTTCATTTAATGCATTTAACATTATTGATCCTTGAATTGAGGTCAGGGGAATTAACCATAGTTTCAGGGATGCAACTGGCACTGGCACTACAGTCCTGTCCAAGAAACATCAATAATTAAAATATAATCCTGTGCTTATGACATGAAAACGTTCATTTCTGTGAAAAATGAGCAAGGCAAAACTGGCAAACATCAAAGACCTATAAAACACATTCTTCACACATTGTTGAATTTTGTTACATTCAACAGAGATTGCTCTAGTTAATTAAGTATTTGATCATTTTAAAATTCTTAAATTATTGGCATAGCCAACTCTTCTAGCGATAAAGAAATGGAACGACAAGTACAGAATTAAGATATAATCCTCAAAGGAGCCAGCCCTTGTCGGATCCCTTCAGATGACAGCAGAAGTAGTGAACATACCCTTTCAAAGCACACCAGATAGAAGCCAGTGAGTCAGCAATCCTGAATTAAATTAGTGCCAATCTTTTCCTTCTAACTGCCAAATAAAAGAACTGTGCGGATGTATTTGAGATACACAGTGTAACAGCATGCTAATGCTACCACAAATAAAAAATTTATCATATTCAAAACAACAAATAACATTCTTTTTATCTATTCCTTTGAACACAGAAATTCCCCGAAACAAGTGAGACAAGGCTATAGCAGCCTTTTTGAAGCCAGTCCCACCCCACCTCTAAAGGGCGTTCGCTTATTGCCAGGTACTTTGTTCTTTTTGAAGTGCATCAAACTTTAATTTATATTGATCCCTCCCTCTTAATTTACCAAGATTCTCTTTAGGTAGATCTGTGAAGTTTCTGAGTGGGATGTTTGAAGGGTCATTCCTTTACTGTTTTAGCCAATAAAAACAAGCACACATGACAGAATACAGGTAAGCAATTATTTTGTGTGAAGCTCCTAGTAGAGTCTCATTTGCCTTCAAAGTTAATTATCCTTGAATTTTGTCAAATTACCTTATTATATTCCTCCAGCCCTCAATCTACACATTCATCTTCTTTCATCCACCACTGCTCAAATAGAAATAAGGCCAGAAGAGAATAAACCTATTTGTGAATATAACATATATCTGGCACAATTATAAGGATAGGGCTAAGGAGAGATTTTACTGTTCATAAAGCAGAAGAAAAGATTGTTTGTGCTACTTAACACATCAGCTTCCCAAAGATGCTAGTGCTCAGCCTAAAGCCTTACTGTGTATTTCAGTTAAA
The DNA here is from genome assembly GCA_028555095.1 of Dicrostonyx torquatus. Classification (NCBI taxonomy): domain Eukaryota; kingdom Metazoa; phylum Chordata; class Mammalia; order Rodentia; family Cricetidae; genus Dicrostonyx; species Dicrostonyx torquatus. The sequence goes on along the minus strand of JAQHUG010000190.1, from coordinate 836,565 downwards.
TGATCCATTTGTTCAGTTTCTAGTCTTTTAAAAGCTCTTTCTCCACAATACTGCTTTTTTATATCCATCATCAAGTTTGTAGGATACAAAATTATACAAATAATTTCTTATCATATTTATTCATCTGTGTGGTTTTTCTCCTAGACATGTTGTCTGCAAAATTTCTATAAAATTAGACCATAATTATGGCTGTAGTGAAAGAGTATCACTGTTCATCTTTGGAAGGAATCATGCAAAAGAGGTCATCTCATTAAATCAGATCTAGCCTCAGGGTGGAAAAGCCTACCTTTCAAAGAGCAGAAGTGATTTCTGCAAATCAGAAAAAGCAGCAATGATGCCCTGCTCCCAGATGCTTCACTATTTGAAAAACAAACATGAAAAATGAGGTCAAATGTTAACTACTGAGTGTAAGTATAGGATAACTATATCACATACTAGCATTGAATATTAAAATTACTAGTCAGAAAGTCCAAGTAAGATCACACACAGAGACAAATCCAGGGTCTCAATAGTATTTATTTGCAGTCTTCTATCCGATTCTAATTATAGCAATCTATTCAGAGATGTACTGACTCTATCAATGAAATCATTTCCTTGGTATGCACCTATGAGATATTTAACTTTTGGAAGCTTTGCAGGTATTCATTGCAAATAAAAGATTCTACTTTGTCTGCCTGACAAGCATGGCAGGTATGAATTCTTGTACACTCTAATCATAATATGAACGTGTGTGTGTGTGTGTGTGTGTATGTGTGTGTGCGCGCGCACGCGCAGGCAGGCATGTGCAAAGAATTAAGGCAGGAAAGGGACAGAAAGTTCTGTTCTCTATTTGACTTTAAATCCATTACTAATTCAAGTCTATCGATTCATCAAACTTGAAAAAAACTTCATCATTTCACTGCTTTTAAAAGAAAAATACCTTGGTGTTATGAAAATTATGACTATTGCTTTAAACTTTTTAATCAAAATCTATTTTTAGATATTAAATAAAAGCACAAAAATATCCATATGAATTAAGATTATGTCCACATCTTCAGCCAGCTGAAATATATCTCTTTCCTCACATTTGGACCATTATTTTACACTGAAAACTTTCTAAGTCCTTCTAGGTCTCTGTACATCACTGTCCATAGTTACCTAACAGCAGCAGGAAAGAACCTTCTCCTGTCTAAATATAATCTACTTCAAGTTGGAGGTATCTCTGTGTTACTCTGTCTCTGTCTCTGTCTCTTTCTCTATTGTGTGTGTGTGTGTGTGTGTGTGTGTGTGTGTGTGTGTTTTACGTGATTCACTGATAATCACCATTGGATGCTCATTACAGATATGTGTTGGAAGCTGAACACCTGAAAGTGAGTACTAGTTGGAGTTTGTGGCAGATTGTTTGGAGGGGCAGCCTGGGCTGTAGTGTAGTTTAAATATCAGCCCAGGCAATTGAGGTACTCTTCAGAACTGATTGAAATGCAGAGAACAAGTGATCATGGAATGTTCATCCCCAACTGATATAGCTACAGTATGCTTCCCATACATAAGGTTCAGAGAGTATCTCAGAAAGAGGTACAAAGATTGTAAGAGCTGGAGGTCCAGGAACTGTGCTGACATTATGTCTTCTAGAAGTTAGAGGAAACACATAGCACCTCAACAGTAAGGCTGTCTAAACCAGACCTGAGCAATGGCAACACTAGTAAACATGCTGATGTGAAGGAGGAAAACTCATGAATCCCCACCCTGAGACAAAAGCAATAGGCAAATAATGATTTCTGAGAGAGGGAGAATGTATGATATTTAATTGGTTATTCAATACCAGTAGTTAGTTCTGAAATTATATATATATATATATATATATATATATAATATATACATATGCTATCATGAAAACAGACAGACACACATATAAAGAAAAAGAGCCCCTAAACTTGAGAGGGAGCTGTGGAAGGGAGGGTTGGATGCAGAAGAATGAGGAAGAATTTTGTAATTATATTTTAATTAAAAATTATAAATTAACCCAATTCCAAATGAGCATGCATAGAAAGAGTGTTAGGAACGTAGATCAGTGGTCGAGTCCTCGCTTAGCATATGTCAGGCACTGGACTCAGTCCTCAGTACTGTAGACTGAATGATAACAAGAAGAGAGCATCAATCTCCCTTTTTTCTGCTCACTCCCTTATTATTTTTTTCATCCATTTCTGTATCTCTGAGTTCACATCAGCTAATAAAATGGTAGCCTTACTTTGGGGGACCTGAAATAAGATATGCCAGTAAAATTTAGCTGGCCCATTGTACTTTGGTCTACTGCCAAATTAATCAAAATAAGCACAGTAACATTTTGTGTATTTGGTATGCTAATCACACTCTTCCCTTTTGCATTGGAAGCTTTCTTATTTGGGCCATGTTATAGCTGAATACACCTCCTTACATAGACAGAGAGAGTTACATTATCTGGCACTTTTGTCCCACTGTGATTGCAAAAACAAGGAATAAAGGCACCTCAGATACTAACAAAAGAAACAAAAAAATTTGAAAGGGAAAATGAAAAAGGGTTGATTGAGAACTGATATTCTTATAAAGACCTCAGGATTGGCGATCTCAGTAAGACCATCAGAAGACATAAGCACGTCTCCATAAAACTTGATCAGGTTCTTCAAAAGTTACCCTTTTCAAGGTTAGAGATGAGAAATACATCTTCAGCAGAGCAAGCCTTGCTCAGAGAGGAGCACGGATGCTCCTCAGGGCCTTGGAATTCTTCAGCGCATTTGCATATTTCCTAGAAATGTTCAGAATCTGGAAGATCGCATTTTCTCCATCTGTAGCCTTTTGTGGAGTGAGGCAACTGAGGAAGGGAGAGGACTCCAAGCCTTGTCAGCAGCCCCCAAGGTAGGTGTCCCTGTCAGTGCTGTCATTTAGTCAACAAACAAGGGCTAAAAATGTAAGCTTGCGACTTTGAGTTTGGACAGGCACTCAGGTTTTCTCTTCCAGCTGTTTGCTAAAATACCTTGGTGAGAACAACTTGAGTCAGGAGGTTTTATTGGCCTCACAGGATGAGAGTGTTGTTACTCCATGATAGCTTGCCAATAAAAGCCTATGCTGCCATTATGTTAACAATTTACTTAGTGTGGGTTTTATGTAGAAATGCATGTGTGTATGTATGTATATATGTTTGCATGTGTGTGTGTGTGTATATGTGTGTGCTTCTTAGTGTGTATCGAGGTTCACATGGGACTGTGGGTCAGTGAAATACCTTCAGGTATCCTCAGTGTTCTACCTTGTTTGAGACCCAATGTCTTTTGTTGGAGATATGCCTATCTTTGTCACCCATCTCCCTTTAGGAGCATGTTGGAATGACATATTCATTTGAGCTATTTCCTTGAGTTTATATGTGTACTCCAGGTAACCATGACTGGCAAGTAATTTTCCCCATTGAGCCATCTTCTCGACACCATGGTATCTTTACCAAATCTGAGCATAGTTGCATGTGTTAGTGCTTGTGTCTTCTAAACAATTTTCTTGAGTCTTGAGTGAAATTAACTATGCTAACTGAACAGCATAGGCTTAGTTATAATGATATAAATACATTGTTGGTTTATTTAATGGATCTGCATTCCAGAGATTCAAGTGAAGACATGTGCATACACATGATGAGCCTTCGGGATAAGTGGCCACTACATGGAATGATGAGTAAGATTCTCTGAGAAAGAACAATAGCGAAGTCATTTAGTAGGATAAAGACACATAAGAACTTCTTGGGAATGATGGAAGCATGAGCTGGACATGGTGGCTCAATGTCATTTTGTTGCTCTACATGGGTATATATTAACCTTCAGGAAATCTAAATGATCAGTTTTGATCTCTTCACATTTGTGCAAGAAATGACCAAATTCTATAAGACAAGAAATAGAAAAGGGTAAATATGTTGCGATAAGAATATATTATCATGTTCTGGGTGATATCATGTGTCAAAGTTAAAAGGAAATGCTAAAAAAATACAAAAAAACAAAATTCAAAGTATAAACTTTAGTGTTTTACAAGCTTCCTAAGCCATTGTAAGTTTTCCTATCAGTATTACAAAGATAAATGACTATTTTTACATTCTCTTGAGTCAGATCAATATTGTACCAAGAATTTGTTTGTTAATGCTTAGCTGCCTTCAGAGAGTTATTGAAAGAATAAGTAAAATGATGGCTATCAACCAGTTTTGTAAAAACATGTGCACTGTAATAATGTGAGCTGTTTCTGCTGTTGCAATAATAGTTTTGATTTTAGCACAATCTTAAGGGGAGTTGTTGAGAATATGAGTTGAAGTTAGTAGCCTAATGAAAATGTGTCTGCTCTAAGAATCTCCTTTTAATCTTATTCTATCTAAATACTTTGTAAATTGAGTTGAGAGTTTGCTAATTGTATTTGGGAACAATTCACAGTCAAGAATAAATGCTTTAAGAGAGCATTAAAATATAACATGATTTTGGTAAACTTTGGGCAACAGGCTAGCTGTCCAGCAAATGAGATTCCCTAAAGGTCTCTACAAAGATCCAAAGCATTACATAAAACAAATGCTTAAAATGGCAAAATGCTCACAGTTCTGAGCGACATCATGTTGTACACACCAAAGCTACAATCTTTTGCCTTTGCTTTGCAATTCCAGATTCTGGCTCAGTCTTTGCTCCTTTTGCTCTCTCCGGTACCTCTGAGTACAAGGTTACACTCTCTGCTGCTGATGCCCTTCACACTGTTTGAGTGACAGTTCGAGTCTACATAGATTGGATTAGTTGTCGTGAAGAATGTCACTGATTATCTCAAGAAAATCTGTGTGGTTCTGTACTTAGAGAATTGTGATGGTCCCACAGAAAAGTTCAAGAAGTCTTTCTATGCAGGACACAGTGGAAAGAGGCTGGTGCCACAAGACTCAGTGCAGAGTGGGAGATGAACTTAGGTGTTTAATCACAATCAGGTTTTATTTCCTATTACAGATGCTATTACATCCTGTGTGTTTGTCTGTGTATGAGTACCTATTTGCTTTGTTTTGTTTTGTTGTTTTGTTTTTTTTTTTTTCCTTTCTTTCGAGACAGGGTTTCTCTGTGGCTTTGGAGCCTGTCCTGGAACTAGCTCTTGTAGACCAGGCTGGCCTCGAACTCACAAAGATCTGCCTATCTCTGCCTCCCGTGTGCTGGGATTAAAGACATGCACTACCACCGCCCAGTGTGAGTACCTATTTGTCTTTGAGCACACACACACACACACATGTATGTACTCCCACATGGAAGCCAGAGAGTGACATCAGGTGTCTTCCTCAACTGTTTTCTTACCTATATGTTTAGGAGAGCATATCTCACTGAATTTGAAGCTTATGAATTTGGTTAAACTGGCTGACAGACAAGCCCAGGCCTTCTCCTGTGTTTATGTCCCCAGTGCTACAGTTACAGGTATGTGTTGCCACGAACAGAACAGATTTTGCTTGTTTTGTGTTTGTTGTTGTTGTTTTGGGTTATTTTCCAGACAAAGTTTTTCTTTGTAGCTTCATTGCCTGTCCTGGAACTAGATCTTGCAGACGAGGGTAGTCTCGAACTCACAGAGATCCACTTGCCTCTGCTTCCTGAGTGCCGGGATTAAAGACATGTGCCACCACCAACCAGCAACACAGATTTTTTTTAGGAGAGTGCAAGATATTGAAATCTGGATGCTGTGCTGTACAGAAATCATGTTACTCAATATACCTCCATCCCCTCAGCTTTACTTCTTGACTCATCTCAGATTTTTTTCTTTATAGTCAAAGATTATCGTTTGTGTTTCCACTGCTTGAGATGGAGCAGTATTTGAAGGAGCATAAGGTGCTGCCACTGAATATGCAGCCAAACTCCCTGGTTGTCAGTTCTCACGGCATTGCAAATGCATTAGCCTCCTTTGGTTTCTTTACTTTTGTATGTGTGTACTATACATCACAATATAACCCTCCAAAGAGTGTTTTTAAAGATCATCTTTAAAGAGCTTTTGGTAACGGTATCTAACACTTGCCATTGTGAAACCCTAGCCTCAGAAATAATCACTAAGTCTGTTCAGTCTCCCCTTTCACTAAGCCTGTCGGGTACCTCCTGTAATTATGTAAAGGCGGTGTTGACTGAAGTTGCTGGGGACTCATGTGTTTTCCCAAAGAGAATTCTGTTGTAAAACTAAGTGGAAATGTGTACTAGACACAGAAATCCACTGACCATACTAACATTAAGGAAAAAAAAAAAGCCTTGATTCCTCACCTTAGGACACTACTGTGAGCAACCTAAATTCTTTACCTAGGTCAGAATTTAAAACTCACATCTCTTCTGTAAAGAGAAGTAGGGTGTCCAAGAGCAAGGGTCCTGCAACTCCAAGACAAGAGGTACAATGATGGATCTGTCCTTTTTAACCAAAGCTCCTGTTGCTGTGTATGCAGAAAATATCCAAGTCAGGGAACAGAGTTTCAAATAACTGACGACCTACGGTGTCACAAGCACCGTGGATAGGACGGTAGAATGAAGGAGGAAGCAGCTAGCATGTGGGGTTCTTCCTCAGAAGCTAGACTCACAGTGGGTCTGCATGATCTGGGAAAACTTGGAAGAGTAAGGAAGCTTCCTTTGAATGCTAATGGAGACTGGCATGCTTGGTATTGAATGCAGTCTCAACGTCAGCCATTGCCTGGAGGTGATGAGCTGCTGTAGTGGAAGTATAAGAGAAGACTTTTTTTGACAATCATCCTGCCCCAAAATAAATAAATAAATAAATAAATAAATAAATAAATAAATAAATAAATAAATAAATAAAGCTAACATTGCTCTTGCATCCCAGGGTGAAAAAAGACAGGGCAGAAACAAGTGCCTTTTTTTCCCGTGTGTGCAAGATTGTTCAACTTCTTTCATTCCTCTAGAAACCAGAATGAAGCCAAGCACCCTAACCAAGGCTTCCGTGACAGAACCTGCCCCTTTACACGAACTAAGCTATGTGACCTATAGCACTAGTCTCTGTTTTTGACTTGGTGGAGATGTCCCTCTCCTCATCACAAAGAAGAATCAAAAGAATTTGTAGATTTGTGGTTAATATGCAAAAATATTTGACTGTTTTCCCCTAGAGGAGCATAAACTATCCTCTATCTGATAAAATAGAATCCGCAACAACCTGAGTTGTCTGGGAATTCAATGAAATATTGTACTGACACATGTACACGGCTAACCAAGCACGATGTGTGAGAAGCAGAGCTAGTGTGTTGAAAGGTTTGTCTAAACATGTGGTTTCCAGAGAGTGTGTGAAGAAGCTTATGAATATTCAGAGTTCCTTTTTATTGTTTGAGAATTTCATACATGCATATGATAGAGGTTTTTTTATTCCTTCTCCTCCAATTTCTTCCCTACCTACCTCACCATTCCCTCCAAACTTCATGTGTTCTTTTTGTCTTCTGTCATAGTTCCTTCACTTAGTGCTGCCAGTATGTGCACCGATATAGGGCCATCTACTGGAGTGTACGTAGCTTCCCAGGGGTCACAAACCTTTAAAAAATTGACTCCCCCATCCCTCAGCAGCCATCAATTACCAGCAATGGCTTAGGTAGGGTGAAATTTTGTGACCACCTCCTCATGCATGCTGGGATTTTATGTGTCTTTTCCTTGTATAGGTCTTGGGCATGCTGTTACATCCACTGTGGTTCATACATGCAATTGCCTCATTGCATCCAGAAAACAGTGCTTCACGGTTGTCACTCACTGCCTCTGGCTCTTTCTGTCTCTCTGCTCCCTTTCCCCTTGGGGCCAAAGGTGGTGTTGTATAGATATGCCATTTAAAACTCAGTACTCTACCGTTTCCTTTTCTCTTCATGCAACCACGTTGTTGGGCTCTGTGTCAGTCACCATCAACATCCAAAAGCTTCTGTGGAAGAGTTGAGAAATGCACTAATCTATGGGTAATAATGATAGAAAACAGTGCCAAGAATCCATGGCAAGGCAAGTAATATGCCCTAAGAGAGAATTTATAACTATTATTCTGCTGAATGTGTAACTTGATTCTAAAGATTTATTGTTACATATAGAAGACTTTCATGTCACAAAATTGTAAATAGCCTATTATCATGGATACCAATAAAAAAGTAAAAGTTATGTGATGTAATGCATCTTGATGTTTCAGCAGGAAGACAATGCAAGAAGTCTTCTTTGATAAGTCTTTTCAGGGTTTGGAGGCTGCATATTAGCACCTGTGTATAATGAACTGGTGCATGCATTAGAGACAAAAGGGTTGACCCTTTAGAATGTGTCCCTCATGGGACACATTCCATCCCCAAAGGGAAACAAGAAGTTCCATCCCTTGACTCATATAGTCCATAAGATGCTGTGTTAGAGGTTTCTGCTGTAGGAAGAGATTCTAGAGGAATATATGACAAATTCCATTGAAAAAAACAACAGGTTCTGGAGTAAAGATAAGCTATCAGTAGTAGAAAATGTCTGATTCATGACTGGGCCCTGATAGAAACAGGGAAGCTGACCATGAAGCATCAAATGACCAGTATCTGGAACTGGGACAGATGAACACTGAAAAGGTGTTTACCATAGGACAGAAGTCATATGTTCACACTTACTATGAGCAGAAAGGAAGGATGCTAGCAAATTTTATAATAAGGTACTCCAGATTCCCATGCTACCCCAATCAACAGTGCAAAAATTCTGTCAGTGTCTGTATGTGTGTATTTGTGTTTGTATTATATATGTGGGGGTATGGAGTGTCTTACAAATATATGATATGAGAGGGAAAAGAAAAACCCAAGACTGATTATTAAAGTGGTTTAGTTGGAACATGGGTGCATTCCAAATTCAGACAGCAATAGCACCTTTACTCCAGAATGCTCTTGGAAGACAATGGCAAAGCTCCAGACAATTAGAAAAATCAGTTCAAGTGTATGACCAGTAGTAAATGAGCAGGTAATACTATACAGAAAATCCTCAATGGAAAGACAAAGTAGCATCAGAATAAGCCACATGGGTGGTCATTTGAAAGTGCCTACAGAATATAAAAATTTATAAAGTCAATTATTAAAATCTATGAAGAGGCCATGACTTTTTAGACCAGGGCCAAAACCTTAATTTCCAGAGCAGGTTTTCAAAGAAGTGAGAGAGTCTCCAGTGGTACACCCTAAACTTGGAGCCTCCTTAGTCTTTGAGAGTGTCAGGAAAAGAAATTGAGCATGAAATCTGGTGACTCTCATTTTGTCAAATTGTTGGAAGACAGTTTGGTATCATTTTGAGTGGTGCATGCATGCCTGTAACTCCACCAATCAGAAGGCTGGGGCAGGAGGATTACTGAAAATTTGAGGCCAACTTGCCAAATGAATGCGAGTCTGAAACATTAAACAAGCAAGCAAAACAAAATGTAGGAGCAATGCTAGACACATAAAGTTTAAGAAGTTTGGTAATTGGTACAAGTCAGTTTCTCTTATAGATATAGCAGTTCTATCCCATCTTGAAGTACAAAATGGTTACTATGGAAAAATTATACTGAATGTATTGACTTCCACCTACTAAGACTGGTGAAGTTATTTCTTTTTACCAAATGTCCAACATATCAACAACAAAGATCATCACATTGACTTTGTCATCATAGTTCAAGATCAATAGCTAGCGATGCTAAAATCGGGTTTCATCTCCTCATGATAGATATACCTGCCCCCTTCCCCAGTAGTAGCCATGAGTCCATATAATGCTGTTTATAAGTGTTTCTACTTTATATCAAAGGATATTTGAAATAAGTATATTAGTTTCTTTTCCTTTATCTGTGACTAAATACATGAGAGAAACTAGTAAAGGGAGAAAAGATTGGTTTTTGGCTCATAGAAATAGTCCATTCTCATGGGGAAGGCATAGTGGTTTTCATGGCTTAGAATGTGATAGATGCTATTATATCTTGGTGGATCATGAACTAGACAGTGAGAACGTGAAACAGAAGTTTATACCCCCTTCAAGGATTTACCACAACAATCATCTTCTGTTAGTTAGACTACAATCCCAAAGGATCGCTAATAACTATCAAAAGAGTGGCACCATTTGGGGACCATGTCTTTAAAACATGACAACCCTATGGAGGGCATTCATGATTAAATAATAACAATAGGGTACCACAAAATCCACTGATCATATTACTTATTGTGCCCATCAGGAGATAAGATATTAAAGATTAAAACATTGGGAGGTATGCTAAAGTACAGATGAAGCCCGAGCTGAGTGGTACTACTTGATGAGAAAGGACCCCATATCCATCAAACATGCAGCATCCAACTTTCACGAAAGATTTGAAATAATGTTATTCCAAGTAGGTAGAAAATGAGGTAGGAGAGCCAGGTAAGGTAAAGTAAGGGGTTTCTGAATTTTCACTAGCATTTTCAGTTACTTACCATCCTGGCCATTCTGGCTCCTGTAGAGGAAGGTGTCAAAGCTAACTTTGAAGGTTACAATCAAGGTGGAGCTCTCTGCCTAGATCCACTGCACCCAAGGTCCATTGTACACCCGTGCTGTCCAGTTAGGCCTCGTTGTTCCAGATGCTAGCTGAACTGCAAGAAGACAGTCTCTACCTGGTAATTTTCTCAGATACGACTTTTGCGAGCCCCTGCACTCAAGATCACGTCCTACCAAGTGGCAGTTCACATGATGTAATGGCTAATGAAAATTAGAGTTAGAGTGTAACTATTAACGCACTTTGACCCAGTATGGGACAATTATGACAGATCATTTTAGCTCCACAGTTCCCTCCTCTGCCCCCTGCTCCATGCTGCTTCATTTCCTTTCCACTGATGCTGGTAGGAAGCAAAGGAGCTTCCTAAACACTTTCTGAGGTGTGTTTTACAAAACACCCAGCTTGCAACAGAGTTTTTTCCACATGGACTTCTAACGGTGACTTTTCTTTATGGATATTAGCCACTTTGTGGATGACATAATAAGTATGGGCTTACCATGTATAGGGAAATCACTCCATGAATTCCAATTAATTCTGTCAGCTGCAAAGATGGGGCAGCTCTCACTGGCCCTCTGGATATGGGGACTAGGACTGTAAATAGGACTAGATACAACTACAACCTGAGCATTCAAAACAAAACTTCAAGCACAATGATTTCAAAACTGCATGCCCTCTCCAGAGGGCTATTTCTTCAACCACCAATTATTCCACCCAGTGTCACTAGTAGACTTTAAAGTGAGCCACATCTATCTAATAAATATCGCTATAGATCTGTGAAAATTCGGAGTTCCCTGTCTGAATACTGAAGATATATCTGACGTTCTCTTGGAACATTGGTTGTGCTTTGGATCTTAAGTGTCCCCATCATTCGTTTATGCCAAAGGCTTGGTCGCCCTATAATGGTGTTGTGGTGAGTTGGCGGAAACATAAAATGAGTTGGCCGAGGCGAGGTTGCTGGGTGTTGTGTCCTTGGAAAGGTTATTAGGGCCCAGAGATCTTCTCTATGGCTGCAGTTCTCTGCTGCTTCACTTACCACACGTTTCTTTTTCAAGATGCACTGCCTCACTGAGGCCCCATCAGGCCATGGAGTGAAGCTCTGAAATGATGAACCAAACTCGATTTCTCAAACTTTTACTCAAATTTTTAACAGCCACAGAAAGATAACACAACTCTTTCTTTCAAAGACTGAGAATCTCTCCTGTCAAGATTTTGGATAATGGAAGGACTTCTTTATTAAGTGTAGAAGGAGCCAAATATCTCCCAGGATTAGATGGGTAAATGGCATTCAGCAGATAGATGTGAATTGGTTTAGCATTCATAGGCAGTCCCCTGGCAGCTGCCAAGTTTGTACAAGCTGGATGGAGGTGATGGATGATGCCAAGCAAACAGTGTCTTCCAAATACAACAGGGCTAATGTACATATGAGCTCAAAGAGAATGTGGCAGCATGCACAGAGCCTACACAGGTTCAAGCCAGATGGGATCCCAGCACTAAGCGGAGGAAAAGGATACAGGTGCTCCAATCTGAAACCAAGAGGCTAACTCCAATTAATATCCACTTACAAAGGAAAAATTAGTTTCCTTCATGGCATCCCACTGAGTATAGAAGCCATAGTAAATGGCAGGCCCCATGCTCAGCAGTAGGTGGCTAACACAAAACAAACTCAGTGGCACTTATTGTAGAATTTTTTTCTTTGAATATTTTTAATCTCACTTGCCTTTTGCCTTGCATATTATGGTTTCCAATTTTGTGTTTTTATGTTTTCCATATATGTATGTTTATGTGTATCTTGTTTTTCTCTTTTTTTCTTTATTATCATTGGGTTTTTGCCTGTTTTTTTTTTTCTCTAAAAACAGAAAGAAGGCTGGGAGGGATGTGTGGAGGATCTGAGAGGAATTGAGTGAGGGGAAATTATGGTCCTATTATCTTGCAAAATTTTGGGTTTTTAATGATAAAGAGCAGAATTGGGCTTTGTGGTACATAGCTATGTGATTTTTTTTTGTTTATTGTCCATATCTTTCTTGGACTGGAGAGTTCAGATGGCAGAGGCATCTTCTGTGTCTTGTCCCTGCATCCAGAAAGATCTTGCAAACTTCATGCATGGCCCACCTGCTACTGAAGTGTTTAGATAGATTAAAAATAGCAATGTCGGAAACAGAGATCACAGGATTATATTTCAGTCCTGAGTTTAAGAGCTGACTAAGAGCTTGGTGGAATGTAAATGACCCAAAATTTTAGAAGGAACTGGGAAAAACTCTTTATTGCAGTAACTTACAACATTTATAACTCGATTCCTGCAAGTTAGTTAGTTTTTCAGGTGAACTTGAATTCACCAGTCTCTCTCTAAAGAGAGAAAGAGAGAGAGAGGGAAGGAGGGAGAAAAAGAGAGAGGAAGGGAGGGAGAGAGAGAGAGGGAGGGAGGGAGGGAGGGAGAGAGAGATGCACATAGAAAACATTCTCAAACTTTATTTTTATGTTCTTGAGTAAATATCCACTCACCTGTGATATGTGGAGAGGGAGGAAGTGTATTCTTCCTTCTCATCTTCCCCTCTGCTGAACACTAGACTTTAACACACATTTGCTCTCTCAGTCACTGTGTGCGTTCATATAATATCATATAATATTCTACAAGTTTTTCTTTGGATGTGTTCAATTCTTAGCTGTTAAAAAAGTACAAGATTGTGAAAATTCTCATCCCTTGCTGAGCTATTTTAGTAAAGAGAATTTTCATTTATTATTTTGTAGCAGTATGTTGGTTTAAAAGTGAAAACTCACACACAAATGCCCAAATTGGCAATGAAATGTACCTGTTTTTCTATTCTCCAAGGGTATCTCACTCTTGGAGTTTGTTGTTTGTATTTTCCTTCCCATATGCATTGGTTAGTGCATTCTAAGAAAGTGGTATTATTTAATGAATATTATTTCAACATTTCCCTGCATTTATCACTACACCAGTGGAATGAAGACATTTATAAAGGTTTTACGTATTCTAGTTAGAATTCAGAAAAGAACAAATAGAATTTATGCTTAGCCCACAGAGTTAAACCAAACTAGGAAAAAGGCTTTATCAGTATTGGGCAGTTTCTAGATTAGTCAACCTAAAAAGAGGTGGAAGCAGGACCCAAGGTAAATGAAGAGTAGGTTGCTAGTGGCCCTAGAAGTCAGGCCCAACATCTCCCCTTCTTGCCCTTGGACTCTGTGGCTTTGTCTGACTACTCTGTACAGTTAGAGATGGCAGTCTAATGAACAGCTATGTGTAGCTTATTGTTCTCTCTCCAGTAGTAAAAGGAATTATGCTTTGGATGCTAGAGGTGAATTACCCTTTCAAATGTCTCTGAAGATGTCTTTACGAATCTTTGGACCTTCCATATGTGGTGTTCTGGGAGAAGCATGACCTTCCTGTACACTGGCCTGAAGTGAGCGACCCCTGAAGAATCACTGTCAGTTTCCCAGTGAGCTGGAGCATGTGATCTGTGTTCTATTTCTGGTCATCTTTGGACCTAACCTTGGGATGGTTCAAGGTAAATGAAAGCGCTTCTTTACCTGAGGACTGAGCACAATGATGAGCTAAGAAAGATGCTGTTCAGCAACTAAAAGGAGAGCACTTAGCTCCCAGAGCCAGATATTTTTCTCTCAGGGCCGATTTAACTCTGTGCTGTAAAACCCTGTATTCATTATTGAGTAGCACTGATTAAACGTTCCAGTGTGCACAGAGCTGTTCTGAGAGCCACACAAAGAGAATTGCCCTGCCCTATAGGACCTTAGAATCAAAATCAGGGATTTACTGCTGGAGAGGTGTCATTTTGCTCCCTGCACGTGATGCGAAGGGAACACTACAATCACTGAAGGATGCTTTACTCTCTCCAGCACCTCCTTTATCTTGGTACGCTCTCATGAATTTTTCTCTTCACTGTCATTTAACCCCATGACTTAAAAATAGTGCTGAGCATATGTTAAAAAAAGTGATTAAATGATTACAATGCTTTGATTTTATTTTTTTAGCTTCATATATTGTGATATAAGAGATGTTCGGTTTCTTTTGTTCGTTTTTTCCTCTTTTGTGTCTCCCCTCCCTCAGTTTGGAGGCAGTGTCTATTCCTGCATGGCCCAGGGGGGTCACAAGGTCATGATCCTCCTGCCTCTCATGTCTTATAAATGCACCACTACCTTGGGTTTGAATCACATTTTCTTTTTCTTTAAACAAAAATTTTTAAATGAGCACATTTTCTTTAGTCAGTCGCACAAAATAATTTTGCATCACCAGACTGAATATAAAAGGACATTTGTGTGCCTTGTACATTGTTAGTATCTACAGTCTTACATGGTTTTTAAAATTCTGTTATTTGTGAACCATAAGGGGAAGGACCTCCTGAAATTTTCTAGTAAACTTCTACATTATTTGTTGTATCCATAGCAACTGTACAAACTGAAAACACTGGTGCAGATCCTGGATCTTCTGAAATGCTGTCTTACATTATTGCATCACCAACCATGATATTATTTTGGAAATCACATTGCTTTAGTAGAAAACATTGTTTTCTAAGACCCATGTTTGCTCTTGAAACATCATAAAACAGTTCTTATTGAGTGCCGTGTCCTGATTTTGGTTTGGAAATGTGGGTTAAGCGGTGTCCTTATTGTGATTAGTATTCTGTCAATAGCCTCCCTTCTGTCCCCACTGCACCACAGCATAAACCCCAACCTTCAGAAAAATCAATGCAACCAATATACAAAAGAATGGGACTGACAGATTCGTGGTTTTCCAAGGAAATTTCAAGATGAGGCCGGCAAAAATAGCATTATAAGATTTCAATAATGTTATTCTGAGAGTGAAACACTTCGCTGTGTTGTTGGCTGCCCTTTGTGGTGAGATATTTCATGTTTGTCACTGGGAAGTCACTTATTATGATTACACCTATGTATGAGGTGCTTCTGTCTCTGCCCTACCTTACACTGGTAGTGACAAATTTCTTGAGGATTTAGATTACTGACATTTAAATAATGTTTGCCTTTTATACCACTAGGAGAGGTCTCTGTGGCCTTTTCTTCTAACTATAGAATATAGATAGAATATAAAGGATACCACAAAGTTCAATGAGCTGAGCCAGGCAAATTTGTCCTGGAGAGGAGAACCTGGACTATGCTTACCAAAGTTGAGTGTTAGAAATCTTCTGATAGTTGGCACAGCCACTGCATTCTGTCTGAAAAGTGGTGTAGGAGGGTTCTTCTGTATTGTGTGTTGTTTTCAATTGGTTGAATACATAAAACTGCCTTGGCTTTTTG
>JAQHUG010000190.1:782787-820305 GCA_028555095.1 Dicrostonyx torquatus | reverse complement strand
ACTCCACGTAAAACCTGAGGTGGCTTTAAAAGAAATTCTAGACACAAATATAAAGTTTATCACAGCTGGTGGTGTGCCATAGCTCCTTTAAGAGAGATTTCCTCACTCAGCAAAGCAACAGATAAAAAGCTGCTGCGGTTTTAAAACGGGGCTTTCTGGTCTGTGCTGCCAGTGCTACTTCTGGCTCCTGTGGGAGACAGACCATTTCAATGGGGTTTTCTGAGTAAAGTGCTAAGATTTACTTGCTTGATGACAATGTGGACTCACTGTGTGCCTGGAATATTGCATGCAGCTCAGAGGTGCAAACTGGCTCTGAGGCAAGAGCAGCTCGGCTGGGCTTCGCCATGCTGAAAGGTGCTTGCTAATTTCAGACAGGATTATAGTTATCATGATAGCAGCGCAGTTGGGGTTTAGGCTGGTCAGGAAACAGGCTATACCATAGTTCTCCTACATAATACAACTTAAGTTTTTAAGATGTACTTAACATTTTAAGAAATGCTCCTGGATACTAAAAATTTACAGACTCACAATACGACAGATTCAGACATAAAAGACCTCTAAATGACTCATACTGTTAAATAAATTATGTAGGCTTGGGAGAGGAAAAAATAGAGAGAGAGTAATAAAATAAACAGTGTCTTAAAAAAAAGGTAAAGTCTTTAAAGAGACAGACTACAGATAGTTATAGATTAAATAAATAAATAATAAGCCACATAAACATGCAAAATTCACAGAATGTCTGGATTATGTATTTCATTGTGTTTTCTTTAAGTTTTTTTGACTGTGAAAGAGCTAAGTACAAAGAGACATCTCATTATATGGGTTGTCAAGCTAAACCAGCATGGATATTATGAAGGTATTATTGCTTCCCAATTTGGGTCTAAGGATATGATGCTTTTGGAAAGACATTCTTCTTTTGTTTTCATAGACGATTGAGAACCTGGGAACTTCTCCTATCCCAATATGGTATGATAGACCACGCCCTCCTGAAAGGTCACCGTGAACACCTTCAGAAAATTACTTCAATCAACTGATGACTGAGATGTACCTAGCACACAGGTTATACCATGAAAGACCTAATTAACCGCACCCCCAAACAGCAGGAAGAAGTTTGGAAAGAAATAACTACATCCATATTCCCAAATATTGTTTATAAATGCTTTTTACATTTAAAGGGGGAGATGATATAGATATGAATAATTTGCATTGATATAAATTTTGCTTTGTAGACATAAATTTAAGGTCAATTTTGCTATATATATATTTCTAATCTTGATTAAGGTATTATGATTGTGTAGTTCATTAAATATGTAATGTATAATTAGGAAATATCGGTTGTTAAAGGATAATCATCTATTATAATCAAGTTTGTAGTCATGTTAGTTAGATTTTCTAGATATCCATAGATACATTTCAGATAGGCATTCTTCATATTTTTCAAAGATGACAGAATATGGCATTTAATGTTTTAATAACTTAGGGCTTTTCATGACAATGAGACACGTCTGCTTCTGGCAGCACCAAGCTACTTCCTGAGGAAGATGGGCATCAAAGAGGCTCCTTATGGAGTTTGCTAGCCATTTGGGCAAGAAACTGCTCTTGCCTGGACTGCTTAAGTGGACACAAAGAACCCGCAGAAAGAGGACTGCAGAACTTGCCTAAAGGTGAGATGATTCACAAAAGAGTCTGCGAGACATTCTGCAGGACACAAAAGAAAGTGACTGAACTGTCTTTGAAATTTCCTGCTTCATGGAAATGTATGCTGGATGCTATGGGCCTGAAGGCTGAAGATGGATGCCCCAATGGTACAGAGGAACTTTGGGTGGCTTTCCAGGCAGCGAGATGTCTCTGTCATTTCTAGAGTTTTGGAAGTTGCTTGTTTCTTGTTTTCTTAGGTAATATTATATCCTTCTGGAGTCTTTGATGGAATTGAAGAATGGATAGTTATGGTTATAGTTTTCTTAGTTATGATGAAAGATAAAATAGATCTAAATATTGTAACTGTAATTCTTACTTGATAACTGTTTTGTTATATGTAACTTTATTATGTTAAAATGAAAGCCTTTCTTTTTTGTTTAAACAGAAAAAGGGGAAATGGTGTAGGCGCGTTTTTCTGCATTTTGTGTTGTTTTCATTGGTTGAATAAAGAAAACTGCCTTGGCTTTTTGATAGGGCAGCCCTTAGGTGGGCAGGGTAGATAAAACGGAAGGTTGGGGAGAAGGGAAGATGCCAGAGGCCATGATTCTCTGGCCCAAGATGGATTTGGATTAGACTCATGCCGGTGGACCACAACACATGGTGATACACAGATTGCTGGATGTGGGATGGACTAATATGTATGGCAGGTTGGAACTAATGGCCAGGCAGTATTTAAATGAATATAATTTTCATGTGGTTATTTTGAATGTGGGCTGGCCCTCAGAACAAAAGGGCCTACATTACTTTCAGGTGCTAGGAACACAGCCCACTCCTCCTCCTACAACAGAAAAGTATAGCTAGCTTAAACCCAGTACACGTAAAAGAGAACTTTGATGTTATCCAATGGAGAAGATTTCTCAATTGAAGTTCTCTCTTACCTGGTGACTCTGATTTATGACAACTGATTTATAAACTCACCGGCTTAATCCTCTTTCCTCAACCACACCCTATGCAAAAAATGATGTGTGCCTCTTCAGAATCATATCCTAAGGTCTAAATTAGTGCCTGGCCATCATTGGTCTCCAGAAACATCTCTCAAATGTAGTTTATAGTCCAAAGATAATTCTGTATAGTTGCCTATGATTGCTATTTTTCAGGTTTACTAGGCATATGACTAAAAATGAAAGGAATTATCATTTTTAGGAAATTTCATTAAAATGGACTCTTTGATTTTACCTCTTCTTTAAGAGAAGACACCTGAAGAACATGGTCTTTATCCTCTATCAGTCTTTCAATACATGCATTTTGTAAAGGAGGAATGCTATATATGATTTATTTCAGGTTTATTTTGGCAGTTAAATAAACTACCATTAGAGTAGTTATGATGCATATCTGAGAAATTTCTGATTGGTTAAAACCCTATTTTAATTAGTAAAAGACATTATCATTCATATGAAATAGAGATAGGCAGCTGATATCTGTGTTCAATTTAAATGCATTTGTTTCTCTTACTGTAGAGCAATTTACATGAGATTATAAATGTGCCTAAATATTCAGGAATTAAATATTCATTAGTATCTGAAAATCAGAATGAACTTTTATGTAAACATTTATAATTTGGAAGTGCACCCCAATGTACTACCAAATATATCACCGAATCTAATGGAACGATACTGGGAAAATTAGGAGATAAATATAATTAAAACTATATATCATTTTATATAATTAGAAAATCAAAATATTAAAAGTTCTGCAGTCATGTTTTAAGATGTTCATTTTCACTGACGGTGTTGATCAGAAAATTAAACTAAATAATAAATGATGATAATTTTATAAATTTGCTTAAAGTTTACCTTAGTCTTTCAAGTTAAGAAAACAAAAACTCAATGTACCTGTTAAAAATTCTCTTTAGTAAACTAGTGGTATATTTTAGGGTAATTAATTTGTTTTTTTTTTCTTTCATGCCTTTCTAAGTTAGTTATTTGCTAAGTCACAGAAACAAATGCCAATTCATTAAAGCAAGTAAAAGTTTTTCATAGTGAATTTTGAAAGACTTTTTATTCCTACTCTTAATTATTTTACACACACACACACACACACACACACACACACACACACACACACACACACACACACACACACACACACACACACACACACACACACACACACACACAAACTCCTAAGAGATTATCAGTTAAAGAAGAACGTAAATTAAGCAAGTCAGAATATCTCCATGCCTTTTCTTCTATTTCTTTAATACTGGAAAATAGAACAAGTCTTGTAATAAAATAGTAATTGTGCTTAATTTATTTTTCCTGAATATGTTGGGCCTTAGAAATTTCTTTATGTACAAAACATGTTTGGGGAAGTCAAATAACATTAGATAGTTGTTAAAAGATTCTTATATTGTAACCATTATTAAAAACAATATTCTTTATTTTTCTCATTCTATATTTCTTATTTCCTTATTTAATGTAATTTTAGTAAATACTTTTATCATGTTTTTCTCTTCCATAGCATCTCTTAGATGCTCTGCTTCTCTCCACCCACCCAATTTTATGTTTTTTCTCTCTTTCAAAACAAATGACAAAAACCCCACAAAACACACAAATAAAATTCAAAACAAACAAAACACAAATAAGACAAAAATTGCCAACACAAATGAACAAAACAAACACAACAAAACAAAATGAAACAAAACAAACAAAATTTGCTTTGTATTGTCCAATTGGCCCTAGGCATGGGACCTGTCCGAGAGTCTGGTTAATACACTCCATGACATGCCATTGGTTTCAGTTGCTAACACCTGTTGTAAATGGGGGGTGGCTGTATCCTGTCACCGAGAAGTGGGGCTATTTGTTCCCGGCACCCAGCTCCCAGCCCCCAGCCGAAGGCCGGCTCAGCCGCTGGTTGCTTGTTTATGCCCGAAATAACCACATGAGAACTGTATTCATTTAAACTCTGCCTGGCCCATTATCTCTAGCCTTTTCTTGGCTAGCTCTCACATCTAAACTAACCCATTATAAAAGTCTGTATTTCACCACGAGGTGGTGATCTTACTGGGGATGATTTGGCATGTCTGGCCCTGGGGGCTCCATGGCAGGCTCTTCACTTCCTTCTCTCTTCATCTCCTCTATTTACAAGAAACACCTTCTTGTTTAGGGGTTGGGCCACTCCCACCTCTCAGTGTTGAAACCCTTTCTGACTTAACTCTGTGTATGTCTTGTGCCTGCTGTCATAGTCTCTGTGAACTCACATGCGCGTCAGCCTGATGTGCCTGGAAGATGGAAGACATCACCTCTGATTCTTACAATCTTTCTGACTCCATTTCCACATAGGTCACTGACCCTTGATGGGAGGAATTAAATGGACTTAATATCTTTTAGGACTGAGGGACTGAGTGTTCTAATGTCCCTTACATCCTGCATATCACCCAATTGTGAGTTCCTGTTAATTCCATCTATTACAGGAAGCTTCTCTGCTGTGGGTTGACCAAGGCACTGACTCTGAATGCCATACTCCTTTTTTCATTGTAGTTTTAATCTTTAATACTTAAATAAATTTATAGCTATATTTGTCTAACAATAAATAAATTCATGGTATATTCTTCTAGCATAAATTTCTACTAAAATCATAATCATGTGGGCAGAAGCTGAATGACATTTGGAAGATGCATCATGGATCCCATAGAAGAATTGAAATTATTTTTTTTTATTTTAGACTATTCATGTTTCCTATATTATATTCAGGTTGATACTCAGTAAGAATAACAATTGTTCTTGTGCATGGCATTATAATAAATGATAAAAATTAAAATGATATAGTTTCTCCCTTCAACAACTTAAAAAATATTATACTTATTTTAATAGGAACTTTGCCTCTAGAATTAGAAAATTAATCCCACTGAGAAAAATTTTTGCAAAAGCTTATTTAATCCAAAGGATTGTGAGTGTTTAGAACAGGTTTTCTCTGGTTATAAACTATGTATCACTTGTATAAAACTGAATTCTTTAGCCAAAACTTTAAGTTTGTTCTATGGGATGCACTTAGCCTAAGTTGTAAGAAATATCTTAGTCTTTCAGACAAATTAAAAGTAAATGTTTGGATAATTTCGGATTTGGCACACAATAAGATATGTGGAAAAGGTCTTCGTCTCAGAGGTTTCAATTATCTGATGAGTTCAGCTGCAATTGGCTTCCAAGACTTCTTGTGAGGCAAACATGGAACAGACCCGAATAAGCAAGCTCCAAGTTTTAAACTCAAATTAGTTTTTCAAGGACTTACTGGGTAATAATAATGGTAAAGTGGTTTAGTAAACTTGATTAGTAGCAGTTCCTTTTATTTAGGAAAATCAAAAGGAGGCAAAATAAAAAAGAAGTGAGAACTGTAGAATACGACCTTTCTACATTACAGTAAGACGCTTGAACTGAAGTAAGAGCCATCTTAATAAGCAGTGGACAAACAATGATGCTGCATGTATAAACAAAGAAACACAGATGTAGATGCCTTACCTGGAAAGAAAGCACTAGTTTGATTGTGTACTGGATTGTCCTTCAAGTCACTGCAGTTCCTGCACACCTTCACTCAGGACTGGACTATGGATTCATGATTTAACTGTTTCTTCTCTTGTTCTTTAGTCTTCAGTGATTCTTGGATAGCATTCTTAGCTTCTCCATAGCCCTTTCCCAAAAGATTTGTGTACACTCAACAAAATTATATATCTGATAATGCTAGTCAAAAAAGCAGTTACCTAAAGTTCTGGCTGCTTCATAAACCATTCCAATGAAGAACAGGTAACATCAACTTCTTTTGGCATTGCTACCCCATCTGTAAAACATAGGGAGGACAATGGATTTCAAATTGTTTGACGTTAGTCTAGTTATCATAAGTTTCTCTGTATTTCTCAAGATTTGAGTGTGAACTGCTTTGTTTATATAGCTTTTATTTTTAAATATATATTTTATCGGTTCCTTGAGAATTTTCTATAATGAACTTTGTTCATTTTCACTCCCCTCCTCTATTATACAGCTTCTCTGATGATACTAATAAGAAGAAATCCATAACATATAAAATATATGATATTTAAAATGAATAAAAGTCTAAATGTAAATATTAGAAAATCTTAACTATTCTGATATATGCTTCTACACTAAACTATAAGTAACTTTAGGTTCTAATGAAAATAATGTTCTTAGAAATGACTTGCGAAATGTGAATAATATATACTTATCAGCAATCATGGTCGTGTTTAATAAAATGTATACATATAGTATTTATAATTACAATTAGCATATTCAGTGTAATATCAACCAGTAAGTTGAAAAATACATAATTCTTGAAGCTCAAAAGCTTAGAAAATTATAAGTATTTTTAAGATTTTCTTCCATAAAATCTCTTACTTAGCTGTAATTACACTTATTTTTAATGGCTTACTTTTAGTATTTATTTATATACTTATTTGTGTTCATATGTGTGTATATGTGTGTATGTATGTATATGTATGTGTTTGTATATGTGTATGTGTGCATATGCATGTGTGTGCCTATGTATTGTATGTGTTTGTATTTGTGTTTATGAGTGTGTGTTTGTATGTGTGTGTGCATGTGTGTGTTTATATATGTGTATGTGTGCATATGCATGTCTGTGTATGTCTATGAGTGTGTATTTGCATGTGTGTCTATGTGTGTGTGTGTTTCTATGTGCCTATGGAGGCATGAAGAGGTTGTGAGATCTACTGCAGCTAGAGCTGTAGGCATTAGTGAGCCATGCAAACTGGAATCTAGAAACTAAGTTGAGGTCCTCTACAAAAGCATCAAGCACTCTCACGGGCTGAATAGTTTCTCCAACTCCATAAATTAGTTTATTTTCATTCCTGAGCAAAAAAAAAATGTTGTATGAATGGTACCCTTTTCCTAGCAGTGATTTTTATATGAGTGAATGAAACTAGGCTACCCTTAGGATATAGAAATGTACTTTTAGTCGCAGTAAATTTGTTTATTAACAATTTAATATGCATCAGCTCCTACAACATTGATATATAACGACATGAGGAAAAGTAAGACAACATGTCTGAAATTGAGTCACTCATCGCTCGGCCTTATTCATAGTGACATTTAGAAAGGCTGCAGGATTATTTATGGACTTAAACCCACACTTTCTCATTAAAATTCAAATTATGTCAATAAATTCTGGCATTGTTCTTATGGAAGATTCTGTTACATTTAAACCCAAATAATTTTCAGTTAATTAAAATTACAGCAATTACTGAAGTGATGCTTTGACTATTTTAGGAGTTCTGCCTGACTGGGAGGGTAAACCAGCTATTCTCATAAATGACTTCTTCAAAATAAGCAAAGTCTTTATATGTAGTGTTTGTCCTATTCACATTAATGCAAACTGCACTTGATTTTCAGTATTAAAAATTTCACAAACAGCTTGCTCAGTTCCTTAAGTGTTCATGCTCCCTCTTACAATCTTGCATTGGATCACTTTTAAACACCACTAGGTAAAGCAGATACACTCTTTTCACTTGTCTGATGGAACTGGGAAGACTCCACGCAGGATTACCTCTTAGTAAAATTCTACAGCACTGAAAGAAGACAAAATAACAGTGGTCCAGGGAAACTTAAAGAGGAGGAGGTATTTGATCTGTGTACAAGGGATGAGGCTTTCCCAGGTTCCCTATAGTTCCCTGTGTTGAGGAAGAGTGGATATTGGAGGATGGGATATATTGATGGAAGAGATGATGCAAGGTAAGGACAGCATGTGACTTGGTGTGAGCACATTTTGGGATGTGATGTCATTGAGAAAAAGAAAACAGCATGAGACTAGAGTGAGGAAGGGGCCTGATCGTACGGATGCTGTTCATCCTCTGAAGGCATCACAGAGACTTTGGAAGTTTCCCACATCTCAACAGTGGAGCAACTTGACTGGCTTTCTGTTTCAGGCACAGCCATCCTGAAGCAGTAAAGGATACATTTTGGTGAGAAAAGTGGTAACAGGAGCGAAATAACCACTTAGACAAGCGAAGTAGCTTATAGGTCATGAAAACCAGAAGGAAACGGCTAATTTTGGGGTGTTCCTGAAAATTATTGTTTTCAATATTTTTTAAAGGAACAAGAAGGACCATATATTTCACAATCTCAATAATTATTTTTAAGAATGCAGACTTATAACTTGGTATGCCAGACATTGTTGACTCTCCAAGGGAGATCTTGCCCTCTCCAAGGAGGGGATGGAAGAGAGGCAGAGACCTATCAGAAGGGGAGGGAGGGAACTGGGGTTGTTATGTAAAATGAAAGAAAATTTTAAATAAAAAAAAAACCCAGAACGCAGGCATATTGTCCCCAATGTCTTTTCTCTTTTATTCTGGAATGTTCTGTTGACTGCAGAAAATACTCTTTCTAACCCATCTTTGTAAAATAAGGTTTTGACATTGTGTGAAACATTCCTTGTTCTAGATAATTATACTTTAATCTCCTGAAGCTGTGCTTGACTTTAGATACACTAATGAATCAAATGTGGATACTGGGTATGAACAGAAGCTTTTATGGTTTGGGTACAATTCCGACTAGGCTTGCCTTACACAAGTTAAGTATTTTTATGTAAATTTAATATTTTTGCCAAACGTATGCAAATAAAGTTCCAGTTCTACTGTAAAAGGCACCTTTTTTTACAGGCAACTATTCTTTTGTGGTTTGAGGAACTGTGTGTTGGTGTGGGATGTCCTTCTATGTATGTGTTGCTGTTATTGGTTAATGAATAAAACTGCTTTTGGTCAATGTGGTCAATGGCTTAGCATAGTAAAGCCAGGCAGGAAAAACCAAACAGGCATGTAGAAAGAGAGTAGAAGGAATCAGGGAGATGCCGCGTAGCTGCCAAAGGAGAAAGGTGTGAACTTTCAGACAGAACCTTGCCAGCAGGCCACGAGCATCGTAAAATATAAAATAATGGAAATGGGTTAATTTAAGATATAAGAGCTAGCTAGCAATATGCTTAAGCTATTGGCCAAGCAGCATTTCAAGTAATGTAGTATCTCTGTGATTATATTGGGTCTGAGCAGCTGGGAAAAAATAAGCAGCCTCCATTAACTGTGGGCTTCTGTGCATGCATGCATGCGTGTGTGCGTGTGTGTGTGTGAGTGTGTGTGTTTTCATGGGAGAGTGATACATGTGAGGTATCTGTGAAGGCTTCTGAAAAAAACTGTGTGTCTCTCCTCGGATTCATTCTAACTTTTGTTTGTAAAAGGGGGTCTCATTGATTGTCAACTTCTCTCAGTAGGCAAGATTAGCTGGCTAGGAGGCTTCAACGATCTACCTTTCTTCACCTTCCACCTTGCCTTGTATGACCATGCCTGCATTTAAATAATTTAATAGGTTTTAAGAGTTTGTATAACATGTTAGATATTCATCCAACGTTGTGTCTTCTTTTTATTCTCTCTTAGCTTTGAAATAACATGTGCTAATATTTGTGATTGCATTGAAAATGATTTATTCTGCATTTGTAGTCTTCATCATATCTCAGAGCAATGGGGGTGTCAGCAAACACAGAAGATTTCAAACTGGGAAACTGGTATATCATGGCTTCTCATGTCTTGTGGTGGTTGTAAGTGAATTTTCATGTAGCAATATCAGACCTTCGGTGATTTCTATTTTATTTCTTTATGGTTTCCTGCCAAATTCAGATGTAGCCACACCATATCTTATGAAACAAAAAAAATCTGAGCACTAACGGTGTGTGTGCCTGTTTACAAAGCTGTTCTACTACTAAGAAGAAAGCATTTACTTTGATCAAAGAAAGCAGATGAAACATAGACTTTTATTTGACAAGTTAATTTTAAGCTCATTTTAAAATTATTTCAAGGTCACGAAAACTTTAGAGCAATTAAGCTACTGAAGCAGTGGATGATAATATACCCACAGGATGTTGACTTTCAATGAAAAAAAATGTGTCCTGCCATCCTTTTGAGGTTAATGTTTAGTTGTTTTGTTTTTGTTTGTTTGCTGTTATAGTTAACAGAGGAAGGCACTGTTAGATAGGTAAAAGCACTGTGAAATTGAAGTCCTGTCTGGAAGGCACCTACCTCTGAAATTCTTAGATGTTTGGATTTTCTGTTGGAATCCCACAGACATTTGAAAGTGAATGGTATAGAATAATATAATCCTGGTTTTAGATCAAGAAACACAATATTAGAAAAAAATTCTTAGTATAAGCCAGGCATGATGGCACCTTTAATCCCAGCCCTCAGGAGGCAGAGGCAGGCAGAGCTCTGTGCGTCTGAGGGCAGGCTGGTCTACAGAGTGAGTTCTAGGACAGCCAGGGATACACAGAGAAACCACCCCCCACACACACAAAAAAAATCATTACTATAATTAATAGTCAGTTCTTTTATTTTTATTTTATTTTTTGTTTTATTTATCATAAAATAGTAGTGTTCAATTCATACAGGTTGTGAGAAAACTTCATTATCATTAGTGGAAAATACCCATCACTTACTAAGAATAAAACTAGTACTTATCGCTGGGCAATGGTGGCACCGGTCTTTACTCCCAGCAGCACCCAGGAGGCAAAGGGTGCTTCTGTGAGTGTGAAGCCATCCTGGTCTACAGAGCAAGTTCCAGGACAGGCACCAAACCTACACAGAGAAACCCTGTCTCAAAAAAACCAAGCACAAGAAACAAACAAACAAAAAAGACTAATACTTATCAAATATTATTACTGATAAATGCTATGTCAGACTACAAGAGTTTGGACTCCCTCGACATTTTCAGATAGATTACTTGTTCTAGTCATACATCCTCTCAGCTTATGTCCCTTCCTCTGTCTTCTTGTGACAATTTGGTTTAAAACATGGAGATTCATCGCTGAGCTGAGGATCTTGAGAACTCTCTATGTCCTGTGTTTTTACGGAAGTCTTCTCAGGCACCATCTCAAGACATGTAATCCTTCTGCATCATTTGTGGTTCTAGGAAATAAAATACGTGCCAAGTTTATCAAAGCTCAATGAAGCAAAGAAACCAAAGTTAACAAATGGCAAGCTTCACTGGGATGAACTGACTTTCAAGGAAGAAAATATGTGCACCAGCCACTGCTTCAAGGCAGCATTGGTAGAGTCTGATCTATAACGCAGTGGTGATTTTCCCTGTGTTTGGCAGATATTACAAACTAGTGAAATATTCTTCACTTTTTCCCCAGATGGGAACTCCTTCTGTCCCTAGGTTCCCAACACTCTCTCTTTTTCCCTTCCCAAATTAGTTCACCCTGCACTCTCTTTTTCCTAGGGCACTACGCCTTTCTAAACTAATTTCTCTCATTTTCCCCCTTGGGTTGTTTCCCTGTCCTGTCTTACTTTCTCATGTGCCTCAGGGAATCCTTTCAATAAACCTCAGAAGGGCCAGGTAGTCCAAGAACAATACTGACTTTTGTTTCCCCGAACTGCATGCTCCATCCAAATAGTCAGTCCAAAAAATATGTTGAAGTTCAGGTTTACGAGGGTTGCTGGAGGGGGTAGGGGAGAAAGAAGATTTGCCAGGGTGATTTCAGAGGCACACAGAGCAGGAAGGCAAGCAGGAAGGGAAACCAGCTCGGGCTTCTTACCTCCCTCTGGACTTAAGGATCTTGGCCTCCTGTGTCCTTGGTTCTAACTGCTGACTGAGAACTTCATTCCACAGCCTGATTTCCTTTGTTTGTCCAAATGTCTAACCTTGTCTTTGAGTAGACAAGACTTTCACATACAAAACCTTCTTGCAGAGGAAATAGATCCAACAAAGGAAAAGCTGTACTTCTTTAAAGAAACACCATGGGCAGAAAGTCAGGTCCTGACAGCCTTTCACATTCGCTTCTGTGCTTCTCAACTCTCTCCCACATGGTGTCACCCTCTGACATCTCCCAAGCTAGCATCCTTTATTGGGCCACGAAGGATTTTGTTTTATTTGGGTTGTTTGGTTTCAAGCCCCACATCATCTTATGGATCTCTAATGAGAAACACACAGGGAAGACAGGGTTTGTCTCAGATAGTCAGATCTTCACGATGCTTTTTCCACACTAGATGGAAGCTGGTGTCAGGGATTAACTCTCTTCATTTATGCATTAACTTTTTAGCTCTGAATGCAAAGCCCTAAGCACGGGAAATGTGCTGTACGTTTTAATTGGATTGACAAATGTGTCATTTGTGCTCTGGTGGGAGTGAAGATAATAGAAAGTCCAAATCCATCCTGTCACTCTGTCATTTAAATTTGCATTTTCTTAAATAATTTCCATTTGGTCCTCAAGACAGATAGGGTGCTAAAAACCTATTCTGGGAAGTAAAGAAAGGAGTGTAAAAGTCAGTAGGCAACAAAGAATAGATCTCCCAGTCTGTGAAAAGAGGGAAGGTGCTCTACACAAAAATTTGGTGCAGATCAAAGGCTTTCATGTACTGACACATACCCCAATCCAAGAAGGGTTTGTATTTCCAAGAGAAATTTGAGACTGCACAATGCTCCACAATGGAAGAATAATTCAAAGAACGGGGTCTTGTCCCAGCTGCTGCTCACCTGATTCCACAGTTAAGCATGTGATTTCCCCCTAAATTATTTTATGTAATTTGAGATTCTAATTGTAAGAAAATCAACTTATGATTTGTTGGACTACTTCCCTACCAAGTAGGTCTAACACCTGGCCTAGTTGAACGTGATCCAAATGTTTTTTTTTCCATTATTCTTTTTCCTGGCTGAGGGCAAAAGAACCAATGAAGACTAGATCACAAAAGTAAGGCAAATTCCAATATTACTGCCTGCCCTTCTTAATTTTTTTACCCTCTTGTTTAACTAAAGATATTCCTTTCTAGGAAAACATCATAGCAAAGCTGCTCTTGTAATAACTCTACATGTTTACCACATTCTAAAGCAGAATCATCTGAGCTAGGGGAGTAACGCTAGCAGAGTTGCAGCTGGGTCGATTCTCAGTAACACTCTTTTACCAAAACTCCAAGGATGCTCAGTGACCACTTTTATTATTACAGCTTGCTATTTAAAATCTATTAGTCACTTACCATGTGTTTTAGTTGTCCATAGATTGCCTTCAAACTCTCTAAAGTACATCAAAACAATGGCAAAGATATTCTTTTTGAAGAACAAAGGTTAAATTAATATTCTCCCAAACCTTTCATTCACAAGGTCTCTCTCAGCATTTCATTTTATTGTTCATAGTTTCTGCATGGAGTATAGGAACAATAGAAACAGGGTAAATATAGTTTGACTCTTGAATTTGTAAATAACTCATTTAAATTATTTGAGAAGATTAATATGGACTTTCGGTTTTGCAGTGTCCTACATGAGATTGGTTTTCTTAGAGGAATTTGATCCAGAAGGTTCTTTATATATGTTCTAGTACAGAGACTGGAAGGACTGTGAAAGTAGATGTCTGAACAGACTATAGTTTGGCTGTTGGTAATTTGCACCAAAGACACTTTGAAGCATATGCAAACCCTTTGCTTTGCATGCCTTCTTTCCATTAGAAAAGTATAGAGACTATCGCAGACACTCCGAGTTCATTGCTGTGACCCTGAGAATTTGACTGAATTTTGCTACATGTATTTAAATGATTTTAAGGATTTATTTATTTTTATTTTATATGTATGAGTGTGTTGCCTACATGTATGTTTGTGTCTTATGTGTACCTTGCCTGCAGAAGCCAAAAAAGAGTGTTGGGCTGATCCCCTAGATCTGGAGTTCCGGATTATTGGGAGCTGCCATGAAGGTGCTGGGAACTGAAACCAGGCTCCCTGAAGGAGCAGCAAGTTCTCTTATCCGTTGAGTCATCTTTCCATCCCTAATTTAAAGTTCTTTTTTTTTCTTTTTATTGATTTTTTTTGTTTGTTTTTCAAGACAGTGTTTCACTATGTTTTTTTTGGAGCCTGTCCTGGAACTAGCTTTTGTAGATCAGGCTGGCCTGGAACTCACAGAGATCTGCCTGCCTCTGCCTCCCCAGTGCTGGGATTAAAGAAATGCACCACCACTGCCCAGTGATTTTTATTGAACTCTACATATTTCTCTGGCCCCCTCCCTGCCTCTCCCGTCTCCTTCACCCCTCTCCCAAGGTCCCCATCCTCACAATTTACTCAGGAGTTCTTGTCTTTTTCTACTTCCCATGTTGATTAGATTTTAAAAAAAAATAGATTAGAAAAAAATTAGATTCAACATCTTTTTTTTCTAAAGGATGTGGAGGATATTCAAACAACCAATTTAAATGCTGTTACCACCCCAGAAGCTCACATAACTGGGCAGAACGGTTTTCTGAGCTCACTGCTGAAGGAGTCATTTTCTCTCGCTGCACCCTGCTCTTTCCTGGATTGCTGAGGACTTTTCATTTTAAATGTAGCACACTTGCCAACAATGTGTTATGCTTTGGTGCCCAAAGCAATACGATTGCCCTTGGTTCAAGGCTGCCCTGGACTACAAGCTGAACCCCTATCTCAAAATAAGACAAGAAACAAAAATCTTTGGCGCATAATATGTATTTTTCTTTGCTATTGATTTAAAGTTCTTTTATCTAAAGATATACATACTTTCTTTTTGAGACATTTCTTTATATATATACACTTCAAAAGAGTTCGAAAATTGGAGTGTGTGTGTGTGTGTGTGTGTGTGTGTGTGTGTGTGTGAACTAAAAAGCCAAGCAAATCTAATTCTTTATGTCCAGAGCTTTCTGAGAGTTTATGTACCTGAGCGCTAAGAGGAAATCTGAGGTCATTCTCTGTTCCTAACGGCAGACAGGTTGGTGTCCAGTCTCCATCCTTTCAGGCATTTCTTTTAATTACTTTGAAAGTAAACACAGCTCCCTTTGAGCCATGCGCCTTCAATTAGCGAGATAACAGGGTAGTATTTACGGACATTAGCTGCTGTTCAGCGATAACAAGCGAACTGTAGAAGTTACACCTGGAATTAGCTTTCTGATACAAACTGAGCACACAAGTGGAAGAATGACGTGCATCAAAGGGATAAAGGGATTTGATATCCTTCAGAAGCGACCTTCCAAGGGTACTTTAACTTTGCTTCTCTATAGAAGCCTCCCTTCCCTCTGCCCATTCGAGGTTCTTGACTTATGATGCAGTAGTTGTAACATTCCCAAGAGAGATGATATTTTTCTCCTGTTAGAATGCAGCACATGGAGCCACCACCAAGAGCAAATGGGACTCCAAAGAGCTCTGGGTTAGTGCTAAGGGCTTGGTCAGAAAATAACTTCTATAATTTTATATTAACCACATATACAAATGAATATTCTCAATTAACATGCTGATTGAGAGATTTATAGTTCAAATTAATCAGTAGACATCAGAAGAACCATTTTCTGGTAATATCACTTTGCTATAGTATTTGAACCATATTCTGGTATAGAATTTGTTATAATTTGACATGTGCATTGCTTACTGGAGTCAAAATAAAATGGAAAGAATCAAACGCCAGTTGTTTGCTTTGATGTAACTTGTGTGACATCTGTTTCAATGGAGTATGTAGTCCAGACAGGGACAACAACACAACAGATTGGAACAATACTGTGTGGTATGCTCAATAATCACTCTGTGAACTTTTTCACAACATTGCCCGAGTGAGCCTGGGCATCTCTCTGAACAACAAATAGGCAAGTACTTCTTCAGTATTTTACGTTTGTTTGTTTTGTTATGAATGGCTTAGGTTTTGTTACTAGTTAGAACTATAATTGAGTTCTAAGTTCTCAGTTCTGCCACTGCAATTGATAAATGAATAGTTATTGGTGACCTGAGAAGCCATGTGGAAACAGAGCCAGCTTTAAAGTGTGTCTTGACATTCTACCATTGAAAAGTCCACATAGTCAAGTGAGTCACTGTCAGAAGTCACATAAGACACCCGGATGCCCTCTGCAAGGAACGCGCAAAACAAAGATCAGCTTTTTTGCTGCTGTGAGGGAAGAAAATACAAGATTAACCCTGGGCAAGTGTCTCACTGACACACGCTTCCCATTCTTCTTTAAGAATTGCCCTAAGCCACGTGAATCATCTTATTTTTAATCAAATATATATGCCACTCTCTATTCATTTGTCAATATTCTACCATATTGTACTTTGGAGAAATTGATAAGCTATACCAGAGATTAGGTCAGATAACATTTAGCAGTTCTTGTGATGAATTCCTTTTTTTTTTCATGAGATAATCCTTCTACATACCCATTCATTGATGCATTTATTGTTCCTAACAGATAGCAGTGGCAGTTGCCCAATTTGGAAACAAAATATAGTTTATGATTTCAATGGAGAATTGCTTGGCCTCAGAAGTGGGCAAGTCCTGTCGTGTGCTACAGCATGAATACAATTTGAACACATTCTGGTGCACAGAGGAAGTCCTGAAAATGCAAATAGTCCATGCTTCTTCTTATATGAGCTATCTGAAGTCGTTAGTGCAGAGGAGCAGAATACAGAGAAGCTACTGGGCTCTGGAGGTGAGGGAAAGCAAGCTGTTGATGAATGCTTTTACAAGACAAAATTGCCCAGGACATCTATTTTTATAGTCATAAGAATATACTTAACACTACTCAACTGAACTCTTAAAAAGAGTGAAGATGATCCATTTTATATTACATGATTTTTTTACCATCATAAAAAAGCTAAAAGAGATAGTAAAAAACACTGTGGTTTTTTTTTTTATTTTAAAACATCATTATATGAGAAGTCTTACCTAGAGCAATCCATAATATATGTAGATTTACTTCAGGAGAATCAGACTATCAAATAACAGTGCCTTGAACATATTCTCATCATGCAATTGTAAACTGATATACAGAAAAGACAGTACAAACAGATAAAATATAATAACTTTATCCTGGCCTGGAAAATAACTTAACTCTCAAGACTCCATCTTTCTGTGATTAAAAACCCTTGAAATCCCATTATAAAGAAAATAGAAGCTTAGCAAGGTGTATAAAAATCTGTTATTCAATAAATCACATCTTGTAATTATATCTGGGAGAGAAATGAAGGAGGAAGAAAATGCCACAGGGAGAAAAAGCAGGAGCAGCAGGAACAAAGGTGAAAATCAGGTCTCTATACACAGCCCAGTTCTTGAAGTCAGCCTTGCAGCGTGCTTGTTATTCTCACACATTGTGGAACTTAAATAAAAAACAAACCGACACTGCCAATGGTGGGCAGCTTAAGATAAAGCGAGAAGCAAACTTTCTGAGGTCTGAAGCTGGGCTCCAGAAACCCATCTATTTCTTTTCCTAGAAACAAGAAGCAGGCAGTTCTGATTCACGGCACAGTTTCCCCCAGAGATTGACTTGGCTCCAAAGGAGAAGTATAGTAGCAGCTGTCAGTGATATCACTGTTGATTCTCAGACAGGAAAAGTTTGAGAGTAGGGAAGAACTATCATGTCTCACACACCATGATCACTGTCATTGCCATTACATTTGTGTGAGACATTTGGTTTGGAATGCAAATTGCCAACATGAAACCTTCATCAATGTCTCCAGACAATCTTTGAGCATATGTGTATGGTCTTTGTTGAAAACACTTTAGAATAAAAACAAGGAGAATTTGAGCAAGCTTCCCCAAGAAGAATGCAGTGAATATCTGCCACACTCAGACACATTTAGTTCCCCTGGTGACCAATGCAGTCCATGGAGACTGCTTGGAAATTGCTATTCTTTATTCCACTTCACTCCACTGAGAAAGAGAGCAAGGAAGCGGTCATAAAAAGTATGTTGATAATAAGTATAACCGAATATTGGCCAAACAGAAATCATGTGTTTAAGTTAAGAGCTACAGCTCTGTGCATTGTTATGATGGGCACCACGGCTCAGAGAATTAATACATACTGGTGTTTCTGATCTGTAGATGCATTCTCCAGTTCCTGTTTTTCCTTCTTTCATAGTTCAGTAAACAGTTTTGTTATTCTTTCTCCTTTCAAATCTAGGAGTGATCTTTTCTCTATGATAAAAGAAAACTGTCAAATGATAATTTGTTTGGTTTTCATTTTCCTATAAAGACCTGCTGTACCCACTTGAGAAAACAAAGCCATCATCATACATTTTCATGCTAAAGACTTAAACATTTGTTTTTGCCTTTCAGAATATCCTTACTAGCATTAAAACAGACCATGATTTTGGAAGCTATGGGCTCCAAAACATAAAATGTGTGACCATATCTGAGGAAAAATATTTTATCTATTTCTTACATCTAGAACTTTCATAAACTTTGCCTGAATATACACTTTACTCATTTAACTGACTTGTCCTCGAAAATATTACTTGCATTTCAAATTTTTCTCATCAAATATGTGTTTATAATTTTTTTTAAATTCCATTCCATTTATTGATGTTTTTGAAGTTAACTTATGATGGGAAAACAGCCAGAGGTATAATCTGAGTCTCCATCCAGTCACCTTTTAAATAGCGAAGTGAATGGAATGTATATGAAATTGCCATTCTGTCCACTTCTGCCTTGCGAGCCCTTCAAATTCAGAATGAAGGATTTTCATGTAAAAGCTTCCTGGTCTCTTCAGTCAAGGAAAGCCATGCCAACACCTGTAGAAATTCAACCCCATGTATAAAAAGATATTCACAACATACATTTTACTAATTACTCACTACTGAAATAAACATCACTGCATAGAGGCTGTTTTGTGGATTGATTAGCTTGCCCCCACTGTAACAAATCACCCAATATAACCAACTTTTAATAAAGGTTTTATCCCAGATCAAAATTTTGGAGCTTGGGTGTACAACTGGGTAAAAGCAAGGTTTTCAGGTCTCATGCTGGGAAAAGAATATCTCAGGATAACTCAGAGCATAAAAGATGCTTACCTCATGGCCATAAAACAAAAAATAGAAAAAGAGGAAGCTCTGGGCACCTAATACTTTCAAGCACAACTTTCCAGTGACTTAAAGATATTACCTGCTTCTTAGAGACTACATCACCTACAAACAGCACCAAGCTGGGGCAACATTTCAATGACTGGGCCTTCAGGAAACACTTAAGGTATAAGCTATATCACTTTGGTTTATATAACATATCTTCCCCTCCCCCCACAAGTTATAGGAAAAATCACCTGATAAACAGGATGCTTTCTAGTGTTTATTCTTAGGATTACATAAATTGGACATATGGTAAAATTAAAAATATTTAAATGCCTCAGGGTGTATATCTATGTGATCAGGGAGCAGCCACAGGGCCCCCAGCAGGGAGTGAGAACTGTGGAGGGTAGGAAGAGTGAAGAGGAGCAGGTCAGGGTAAGACACGTGCTTACCTGGAGGCACACAGGTACCCAAGAAGTCTCGCATTCATTTTCAGTCTGGCCAGGTCCCTTGAAGTTTGCATGTATCCATTGCCATTTGTATTTCTGGGGTTGACCTAATTATTGCTCATTTCTCTCAGTTTTGATAGCCCCCTTGTGTCTACAGGGGTGGGCTTTGCCTTTCCTAAAGAAGCTTGGCTTACGCAAGAACTTCACTCTGGAGAGAGGAGAGAAGTGGTCTCGAGTGTGCTAGCTATGAGCTTCAGCCTTGGGAAGTACTGCAGGATATGGCCTGCCCCTGTTGTTCCTTTGTTCTTGGATTGCCTGCTGATACCAAGTATAAAAGGTCATCTGAGTATGCCTTGATCCAATCTGAAGCCAGCAGCCAGCCCAACAGAGCCCAGAGTAGACCAGCTGACCTCAACTGACTCTGGATGTCTGGGAGGAAATACCAGTTACTACTGGAGAGCCCTAAATTTGAGATTCTTTCATAAAATTTTGTTTCACTAGCTGATACTGTAAGGGCTCTCTGCTGTCACAAAATACTTTCTAATCTGGCTTGGACTTTACATCTAAGATATAAAAAGTTTTTTGTGTTATCCTTCTGTGTCCATTTTGGACTCTGTTAACTTAAAGCAGGCTCTTGGATTCAAAAAATCAACTTAATTATGTTCACTATGTTTTTTGCTCAGGATTTGCTGTCATAATTTAATCACATTGCTGATCTTCACTGCTCTTTATCAAATAGAGAAGATAATAACTCTTCATTATTCCTCATGAAATTCATTTGTTCATCGACCAGCTTATTCAATTAATGGCTATTGAGATACTTCTACTTTTTTATATTGTGAAAGGACAGACATTAAAAAATTCTTGCTGACAAAGGCTGTTAATTTATTAGAATTATAAAAGAATGATACAATTACTTTTCAATATAAGGAAGAATATAACAAAGGTCAATTCTTAGGAGTGCAATTATAAGGAAGTACAAGAAGCATTTAAAGCTTAAAAGATTGGAGGGAGGGAAGAGAAAGATGAGCATAAACCTTCATTTAGAAGCTTGATGCTCTAAGTTTAACAAATACAACTAAAAATAACTTTACATTAATCTTTCTAAGCAATCTTTACCAGTAGATCAAAACTAATATCTCCAATAACTAGGGAAAATGGAATTTCTTCTCATCATCTGAAGCTCCGAGAACTCAGAGTAAATTTCTTAGTGGCATCTTTTGCTAACAATACATAACTTGAACTTACACACCAGAAAGGAGCAGACAAACCTAACTTGACAGATTTTTGAAAGAAATATTTAGTCCACACTCTTTGACAATGTCAGTGCTGTGGAAGAAAAAGGAATACTGACAAATTGCTGCAGATTAAATATGCATGATGACCATAACCGGGCGCATTTGCTATAAAGAATATAACCGAATAGTCTGTAGAGTATATTATAGTATTGTATCAATGCTGATACCCTCATTTTTGCATTTATTTGGGATTTAAGCAAAAGACTATCCTTGTTTTGTGGTAAACACTGCAGTATTTGATGTATGCATAAGGGGTTTTCTTCCCATCATCCTGTTTTCTGGGAAAGTCTGGCAGGGTATTGTACATTTAACTCAATTCTCATACTAACTAGAGTCAGGGTGCATGTCATCTATTAAGGACTCAGTCCAACAATTCTCTACTCTAGTGGAGTCCTATAATGTTTCTCCACTTAAATAATATCACAATTTTATTTCAGGACCTGTATTTTAGACTGCCAACTACTATTGCAGGTCACATCTTCTCTTTGATTTTAATGTTTTCCTAGGACAGAACTCAAGGAGACAGATATGTGTGTTGGTCTGTTTCTCATAAGATGTATAGATGAACAATCAGAAGAGACCCATAGGGCCAGATGGATGGGAAACTTTGTTAAATGTCTGTCTTCAAAAGGTCACCAACCTTCAGGCATCTCCATATATCGGGTACTTCATAACCTTGTGACTCGGTGACCGTCCAAAGGATTCCTCACATGAGTGTGACAAATGTTTTAGGATGTCTAGCAGTCCTCCCATTTATGGAAATCAGAGTCTTTCAACCTTTTAATCAGCAGTGGATTTCCTTGATATCTAGCACAATAACCTTCCTAGCAGGTTAAGAAGAGAGACTTTAGTACCACAGGCTATTGAGACAAAGACCTCTTCCTGCCAAGAAATTGAAATTTTCCCCAGCATCTCCTTCCAGAAGAAGGAAAAAGTTGAAGTTCTGGTTCCAGCCATCAGAGAATCTGGGTCCTAGAAAGACATTTCACACAGTTCTGGCAACCTAATATATAAACATCTCTATATAAAACTAAATCCCATGTCAACACTTGGAACATGAATATTGGACAGAAACTCTTTGCCCTTTCACCTTTTCATCATTGTGTCTTCAATTGGTCTATTGAGAAGGAGTGAAGCAACCTAGCTAGCAAGCACTGCCAGGACCCAAGCTCTGACCCTAAAGATTCTAGTAGTAACCTAATTTGTGTTACAATCTTGTCAGCTAGGATAATCAATGTTTGGATATATATATATATATATATATATATATATATATATATATATATATATATATTTGTATATACACACAAATTCCTATAGGAATGTTCTTGTGAATTTTATGTAAGTCTGACATTGTGTTGAAACAAAAATAAAAAGAAGGCGATAGAAAAGAATGGGGCCAGAGATCAGCCTGGAATACAGAGGGGGAGCAGTGGCTTTCAGAGAAGGCAGCTGGTGGTAGGGGTACACATCCAAGTTTGCTGTGGGAAAATAATAATCAGTGGATCTGTCCCTAAATTTTATCATTCAAACACCACTGTAGAGTCAGAGAATTGACCTTGTTACATAAAACTAAATCTCAGAAATTGCCATATGTTCTGTGGAGTTTACAAATGTCACTTCTTGGTTTTGGTATGATTATTTCAGATGCTACAAGTGAGAAATATTGGGTGAAAGACACATGAATTCTTCCATGCAATGCTTTGAAACTTCCTGTGAATCAATATTGATTTTAAAATAAAGATGACTTTAATTACCTTCCAAATATACCAGGAAAAATAAAACTGTTATTTCCCAAGCTTCATGGAATGACTTCATATGTTAAGAATTTTGCCACTAAATAAAATCAAGAATGTTTATATTTATCTGAGCAAGTTTATCACAAATCTTCTGAGCAATTTCTCCAGTATTCCTGTTTAAGTTGAGAAAGTTTCTTGCCTGTGCAAAGTGCCGCCAGGTCCCCTTGTGCCTTTCGGCAGTTAGACTCTAGCCTTGACCTATAGAGACTCAGACAGACATGCATGGATACAGCTTCTCAGAGCTCGTGGCTTTTGACTCGCATGACTTTATCCCTACCTTAAGCACATTTTGAGATAAAAACCTAAATCTTCCAGAATAGCTTATCTTTCTAGAAAACACAGGACGGAAGGACCCGTTTCTGTCTCTATGTGAAGATAGGGCCTAAAATTCCGTAAGTGACAGCAAATCCAGATGGTTCCTCTGGACCCATACCCCACCTTAGCTTTTGGTAAATTTTAATTTTCCTGTCTTATAGTTGGTTTCTGTTCTCTGAGCTTTCACCTTTTTGCAATAGTGATTACCGATTAAAATCGCTGTGTGTCACTTTGTTTTGTTGACCTTTGATGAAAGTGTTGTTTCATTTTTATCTGGTCTGCCATCATACACATTTGCCACAAGTACCATGGGATTTAAAATGGCTAAATATATGAGAACCTCAAATATAGTACAGCAATTCCTACTTCTCCTCTGCTGTGTGCCAAGAATTCTGTATTTTCTCTGTTCTGTTTCTCATTGTAGAATTGAAAAAAATAAATGAATAATCAACAATAATTTAAGGAGATTAAACGTTGTTCATGTGGGCACAAACAATGGTGTTTGGAATATGAACCTTCAGGGGCTGCATAGTGTATATTATATCACTCTGCCTTGCCTACCAAGTTGGCCTAAAGTGAATGCTTTGAAAGAAACAAGTACCTCTGTCCCAAAGGGATTTCTAGTTGCACCGAGAGATAAATCTGAGGTTGACTATAGCAGAACTTGATTTAAATTTTACAGTTGGTCACTGGTGGCTTTGGAATATACATCTTTTTTCTCTCCCTTTTGCCCCATATTTTGGCAGTTGATAGGCTCATGTTCTCTTTTTTTTTTTATATCAACAGGATTCACTTCACACAAAGGAACCCTGCACACATTCCTACCTTCATCTACAATGAAAAACTAAAGCATTTCTTATTTTTCTCTCTACACTCTCCTTGCTTACTCGTTTGCTTGAGGAATGATCTCCTCTCAAGATATCTCACTACTCAGAAGATATGTCATTTGTTAGTTCTCGTATGTAGGCTACATTTTTGTGTGTGGGGTCCTTTGCATTTCCTGAGGGTGGTCATAATAATAATAATAGCTTATTGAATCCTTAAATTTGAAACACGCATCTTGAAAGTGAATTTTCTCTTAATAATAAAACACAATAATTTATATCTCAAAACAAGCCTAAAGTGAATAGATCCTTAGTAAAAACACACTAGAATTCACTGTGCAAATTGATTCAAATATCTCCAACACAATCTAATAAGTTGAAAAATCTAACTCTCAATTTTAAACATGCAAGTATATCTGGTTTGTAAACATGAGTTGGAATGTATTCCATGTGAAAATCTCACATTTACAAAAGCACATTTGCTGTGTCTTTCTCTGGGAGAGAATGTATTTCTTTAGGGATCTTAGAAATGCTTATAAACACAATATAATATCTGCCAGTCTTCTATTATGGTCCTTTTATAACTCCATCCCTAATAAATATTTCACATTCATTACTGACTTTTGGCTTTGGGTGTCATATAAAGAAAACATAAAAACATGTAATGGTGGTTATAAATTTCAGTTTTAATAGTTGCTTTTATGTTACTTTGGAATAACATCTCTCCTAATGAAAAATAATAATAAAGAAGTTAATTTTAAATTGTTAAAAAATACCTACTGCCAGAAAAAAATCAAAATTCTCTCAGATTCTACCAAGCAATGACAAATTTTTATATACCCTTTGCCTTGCAATTCTCAAAATTGCATACTCCTTTTCCTTTTAAGAAAAATAAGCTTGACAGAATAAGAAGGAGCAAAGCAAATTTTTATAGAAAAATGTAGCATTTTTAAGTGTTATAAAAATTTGTCATAAAATTTACCATGCCATATTCAAATATTGAACCCAATAAAAAGAAATGTCTATGTTCAGAAACAATAAAATAGTTACATGCTTTAAGCCTGCTTTTCAAAGGAAGAGTTTTGATTGTTCTCTGAACATATGGAATAGTAAATAATGTGTGGACAACAGTGCAACAGATGACAACTGAGTATTTAAATTATTATCCTCCTGTTAGTTGTTGAAAGACTCATGTCTAGTACCCATATCAAAAATACTGACAATATTCAGTTTCTTCCCTCTGGTAGTTAAAATCCACCATATTCAAATACATATGTTGAAAGCATGGTAGACTCAAAACATCAATGAAATATATATTTCATTTATATATGTATATATAAATGTATTTATAAGTATAGAAAAGTAGTTATTGCTAGTCAGTATTTTAAGCCAACAGACTATGACTATTTACAACTGGTTGTAAATTTCATTTAATATAAAGTAGATGAACAGGAGTCTTCCTTTGGACATTCATTGCATAGTTATTATTAGGGTCTTTTTTTACATATTTGAGAGAAAATTGAATAGAAGAGGTTTGAGAATAAGAAAATATAGTCTAGAAGATTTAAAGTCATATCTGAAATTCATGGCAAGATCATTAATGAAATTAAATAACACAAATGCAATAGAAATAGCTTTGCTTTAAGGTCTTCCAAAACACTGAAAACTGGGTGGAGAAGCAATGGAGGCAAAGAGGAGGGGAAAGAGGGTGTTACATATTAAAAAGCAAAGGGCACATCCAGGGGACAAGAATATAGAAGATTTGATAAATTTTTGAAGGCATAATGAGGATGCACATGCTGACAAAAATTCTAAAAACTGAGATTGCAGAGCCTGTGAAAGCCTGGTAGGAGAAACACACCATGGTGGGTCCCAGTAATTCATATTCTATAAATAAGCAATGAAAGAACGCATTAATCTGCATTCAGTGCAGGAGCCAGAAATAGCTCCAGGTATTTTAAATAGAAGGACGTTTATTATGGTAAATGAGATATTTTCCAGATCTGTGGAAGACCAAGAAAGTAGCTTAGGTCTAGTCTTGGAATTAACACACAAAATGTCTGAGAACA
The DNA here is from genome assembly GCA_028555095.1 of Dicrostonyx torquatus. Taxonomy (NCBI): domain Eukaryota; kingdom Metazoa; phylum Chordata; class Mammalia; order Rodentia; family Cricetidae; genus Dicrostonyx; species Dicrostonyx torquatus. The sequence goes on along the minus strand of JAQHUG010000190.1, from coordinate 794,107 downwards.
GAATAATAGAGGTACTTGTAACTATCTCAGAGGCTACCATGCTTGAGCTCAAAGTGGGAAGTGGCTCAAACTGGCTCCTCTGCCACCCTTGTCTCTAAGTGTCTAAGAGACTATATACTGGACACAGAGTGGCTGCTGGAAAAAGCTGATATTTACATGAGTTTGCTTGTTAGTAAATTCTTCCTAAATTATCCATAAGATATATTCCTCTCCCTATCCTCTTCCAAACTTATTGCACGTTTTCAGGTTAGAATCGCTGCACCAGGAGGCTGCAAAAAGTGTAGCTCTGAGTTTTCCAAATTCCCTACGTAGAGGAAAGATGTAAGGAGAGCAGAATAAACAACTATAGACTACAGTGCTAGTGTGAATGTAATTGGCCCCATAATATCATAGGAAGAGGCATCATTAGGAGGAACGGTTTTATTGGAGTGCATATGGCCTTGTTGGAGGAAGTGTGTCACTGTGTGTGGGGGGCAGGCTTTGTGGTTTCGTTTGGACACCATCCAGTGTCTCAGTCGATTTCCTGTGGCCTGCCTATCAAGATGTATGCCCACATGAGCAGCATGTCTGCCTGTATGCCCACATGCTCCCCACCATGATGACATTAGACTGAACCTCTGAAAATGTAAGCAAGCCACCCCAATTAAATGTTCTCTTTATGAGTTGCCATGGTCATGGTGTCTCTTCACAGCAATAAAAACCTGAAGACCACTACCCAGCAGAGATACTCAAGAATTATATGCAAAAGTGTGCGTGTTTGAAATCTTTCACTTTCCTTCTTTAGTCAACATGGAAATCTATCCACACATAAATATTATTGTGACAACAAAGGCATAAAACAAAGTAGAAAGTTTTCTAAGTACATTGCCAACTTATGAGGTTATTTGTGAAGTGGGAATAGGTTGCTGAGGCAAGGGAAAAAAAGAGAAAGATGTGTTTGATTAAATTTGGAGAATTAAATATGAAAGACATTTCATGTCACCATATTTCACACAGCTTATAAAAGATAGGAGGTTCTGAGGGCCTCTCCAAAGAGACAAGAGGAGATGCTGAGCAAACAAAGAGTGATAACTTATTTCAGCCCTGGAGACTTGCATTTGTGAAGAAAGGAAAGAAGTTTATACTTTGGAATAAAATAAAGGAATCATAAAAATAACCTTGCCTGGCTGAGTGTGAAAAAGCAAAAGAATGAGAGAAAAATGGGACAATCCACTGTGTGTGGATTTCATAGCATATAAAAGCAAGTATTCGTGCTGCTAAAGTGAAGATTATTTAAGGCTGTAGATAGGGAAAGATAGAGCCCATCTCTTGAGGCTATGGGAACTGAGGCATGGAAATTGCGTCAAGATCATTTATTGAAAGAATGTGTCAGCTGGATAGGAATAGCCACCATGTTCAAATAAGCACAAGTAAGGTTTTGAAAAAAAAACTCCTAGCATAGTCTAAGCTTAAGTGAATCCAGAGACTCACTGGAGACTATGCTCTGTGTAACCAGAACGCTTTATGAACTTCCCTAAGCCTTCCCAGTGCCCTGACAGTATGTGCATGCATCGCTTGCTCTTTGTTAGGAAAAGGCAATGAACAGTTTTTGACAAATAGTTTGGTAAGCACCAGAGAGTACGCGCTTTGAGTAGAGGGAAGAAGAGGGTGTCCTTATATACATGTCCATGTTTGTCTTCTGATATGTTTATGCTTTTTCCTGATGCCAATACCAAAATTTCTGTCTTCAGGACTATACAATGTTTGAATGTCCAGAAAAGCAAAGCTGAGAGTAAGATACTGATGAGAGGAGCCCTAAGGCTGGTGCTCTAAACCACAGTCACCTCCATCTCCCACAGCTGTGAGGGAATCCAAAGATTGTTGAGAGATACTGAACAAACGCTGAAGACTATTCTATCTTTAAATTGTGTGTGTGTGTGTGTGTGTGTGTGTGTGTGCTCTGTGTGCATGATGTCTGTGAACCATGTGTATGCTTGGTGCCCATGGAAGACAGAAGATAGCACTGTACCCACAAGGATTGGAATTGTAGACAGTTATGAGCTGCTGTGTGAGTGCTGGGAATCAAACCTGGGTCCTCTGCAAGGTCAACCAGTGCTCTTTGAAAAATTTCTGCTCTCTTATAAGCCTCTCCGCTGATGTAACAATACAAATCAGACAAAATCAAGCTGAATTAGAAAAGACCCGGGTTTTATGGATGCAATGCATCTGGATGATTTGCCAGCCCTGCAGATAGGAGACAGTAAAGGAAGACCAGAAAAAAATGTCTGTTTTCTTGGGGCAGTTTAAATACACTGTGGGAGTGATCTTGAGCATCTGATGAGGGAGGGGTTTGCCAGACTTCCTGAGATGCAGCAGGGTTTGGAGAGAGATGGGGGAGGGAGCTTGGAGTAAGGCTTTCACCCAAACACTCTTGACCAATGAGATATCTCCAGCCTCTCTCTAGAATATTATCCAATCATATGCTACATCAGTAGGATTTACCCAGACCCAGGATAAGAAGAAAAAACTGACAAGTAGAGTTGAAAGCTGATGAGGCAAGGATTCCCAACTCTCCATGTTAGCTTCCTAACATAATCTCAACCACATGTTTACATGTGAAAGCAGTTATGTTATCCTCCACGCTCCATGCAACTTTCAGCTCATGAAGTTCAGCTCATGAATCAAGCTTTCAGATAGTTCCAATGAAATGGATCTATGTTTTGAATTCATCTCCACAAGGATTTGCAGAGTTTCGCATGTATTTGGCAAAGCTACATGGAAATAAGCATCAAGATTTCACTGTCACTCTTCTTGCTCTACAAACACAAAGGCGAGTTGTTCAGTTGTTTTATGACTATTTCCTTTTATCAGCCTCTCCATGAAAACTTGTTGTTACTGCTCCATCTCAAGAGCCTTTACACTCATCGTGCTTTTATTTTAAAAACTTATTTATAGCTTTCTACTGTGGGCAATGCAGTGTTTGGAACAGAAGACCAGGTTTGGAATGGAACATGCCATTATGACCACAATAAATAAAAGTGAGATAATAAAACTTTAAATTTGGAGGATAATAAATGATATATCGTTACTTCTACTTGGAAACATAGGGTAATTTTTCCTTTTCCTTGGAGCAATAAAGGGTTGGGAAAATTTAAACAGGCATATGGCCTAGTAAAGAGCAAAGGGAAGACCATGCCTTTTGTGAGTATGAAGAGGTTTCCTGTTTTCAGTAGGACACTGGAAGAGAAAGAACATCATGCAGCCCTTTGGGATGTCAGCAGGTAAGTGTTTTGTTGCTGGTTGATGCCAAGTTTCTAATACTGTGGCATCATTCTTTGGAAAGATGTATTTTATATTTTAATTGACACAGATCGTATGTATTTGTGAGGTGTGACACAATGTGACATTTCAATATACAAACAGAGAGTATGATAATCAGATCAGTATAACTGTTATATTCTCCACCTCAAATATTTGTCATTTATTTGTGTTGGTAACATTTAAAAGCCTTTGTATTAGCTATCTATTTTTATGCATATATAATTAATTACAGTTTGTATAATTATCGTATTTTGTAAAGCAGTTGATGGTCCTTCTACCCAATGGCCTGTGTTGATCATTCCTTTTATACCTCTGCCTCATCCATCCACTTCCCAGGCTCCAGTAACCAATATTTTATTGCATTTCTATGCAATCTCCTCTTTGTTTGGTATCCTATGCATATGCTTTGGTAAATTTTGAAGTAGCCCAGTGAAAAGAGGGTCTTACACAAGAGAGACAATCCTACAGAGTCTGCAAGATATTTCGCTGCTAAATTCCTGGTCTGATTTGTTGTGAAACCACACTGAGTTGGGATTTGTACAAATTGCCCTTTTGAAGTCATTTACCTCTGTATAATATTTCATCTGGTGTTTAGATTTAGCCTTGAAAAGGATTCTTAAGATAAAAAATAAGACTAATGTCTCTAGAGTCAAGCACTTCAAGCTCAACCACTTTAAACTTCGTAGTTCTGAATAAGACATCTACTTTTCTCCCATTTCATTTGCCAAAAGAAGGAAATAGAAACTGCCGTATCATGGAGGTATGGAAAATACATGCCTAACTACATTCATCCATCCATAAACTATTAAATATAAAGCGATTGATGCTGGATAAAAAGCACAATGGATAATACCTATGAACACTATTGATGACAGTGGGAGAGTGATGATGAAGATAATGTTGAAAGAGATGGTTATGGTGACTGCTAATGGTGGTAGAGAACAAGGATAAACATGAGAAGGCCCAAGGCCTAAAGATTCACCTCAGCCTCTTTGAAAACTCCCAAGAGCAGACCAAGACTATTTCCATTTTGCTGGAGAAGCCGCTCTCTCCAGCTTCCAAGTATGTATCTTTATGAAAAAGAACCGAGTGTTTTGCTTGCATGACTATTGTGTGAGACACAGGTAAACAGATCTAGGCTAATATTCTGTCCATTTTGTAATTTCTTGGGGAAAGATGGAAGATTTTGTCCTGTGATAAAAAACCTACTATTTGTTGTTTCCCTTAATGTACAAGTGGAATTGAAATGAAGCTTGCATGGAATGAATGAGCTCACCTGAGGTCTAGGAAGTTCAGAAGCAAACTTTGGAAAAATTCCAAGTATTGTCACCAGAGAATTTTATTCTCAGAATCCCTCAACCCCAACCCTTGATCTTCTGTAACTTTTGCACAGGGAAAGGGAAAGACAACTTGATCCTGTGTCATTTGTTTTGAATGTGATGTTCAGCCATCTAGACAGCAGAATCTTGAGGAACAGCCGCTCCTTTGTCCCTGAATTAGGAGGAGATTTAATAACATCTCTTTTACCATTTGTCTATCTGTCATGTTCAATCACTCTAGTATTTTCTCTCAATAGCTATAAAACCGAGAATTATGGTATACAGTATCAGGTTTAGTACCTTTTAAATGGAAAGTTTTATCAATGTTTATTGTATGGATAAAATAATAAAACAGTGTGCTTCATGTAAATGACACAATGGAATCCAAGGACATCCAGAATCTCTATGACCCTATTTAGTGACATTATTATATTTTCTTTAGAAAGTGTGATCCTATGATATGCTGATGAGTTTCCACTTCATTTTTAGAGTATTTTAAGTGAAGAGTTAAACACAGGAGTTCTGTGTTTTCTTATGCTGGAATTCTTTGCTGTTTTCACCACATTCCTTGCCATTTCTATGATTCTTGTTCTTGCAAACCAAAGAATGTTATAGCCAAGGGTGATCTGGTCTTTTAAGTAAGCCTCTGATGCAACAATTGAAAAAAATGAGTTCTAGAAAGACTGATGAACTTTGGAAGTATGTATTTTAATTTTGATTTTGTGGAGTTTATTTATAAATTCTTAATAGGAGGAATTTGTTTTACTGAGTTATAAATACCCAGTGATGATAATGTGAAGAAATGCTCAAGTTACATTTAATGTAATGATAGGCAGGCAAAGGTGCCAGAAAGTGGTATAGAGTATCATCTATACATCATATATAATTTAAATATCTCTACTTTCTTTTTTTGAGTTTTCCTGTACCTCTAAGTCATATTTTCCCATTGAACTGAAGTGAGCAAGCCCCAGTAATTGTTCTGTTCTGCCCCAAAGTACCATGGCTTAAGTTGCATTGTAAAATCATGCTCAGTGTTATGTAGGTGCTGAAATTCAAACTCCAGTCTTCACTGATAAACATCAAGTGCTCTTAACCACTGAATCATCTCTCTAGAACTCAAACAATATTTGATAAATATAGATAACTCTGTCAAAAGTCAATTAATGGTAAAGTTCAAGGTTTATCATCAGGGTTTTTCTCTCAGGTGTGTTTACTTTCTTCTTTTATTCAAAGCAAAGATCTACGTATTTTCTTATATAAAAACTCCAAATACTTTTGCTAATAACTCTCAACCATTTTAGTCTAAATTTTCTCTTCAAACTTCCATATATATATATATACATTATGTCATATTACTAGAATCCATATTTTTGCAAAATATAAAGCCCAGTGTCAACTTTGAGATACCTCTCCTTTAGTTGTTGGTTTAGTAATCCCAGACATCACCCCAAAATACAGACTATTGTCCTTGCTTTTGGCCTTACACAATAACTTGATGACTGGAATTTATTGATGAGGGCAGCACAAATTAGTTATAGGATATAGTGTGACCAGGAAATTTCCTCCCTGACTTCTGGCTTTCATGGTACTGAAAGGCTCTATTCAGGCTGGTGAAGGAGAGATGACATCAACAGTCTTATAAAGCTGTGAACTCTATGAACTACAATAATATCTAACTTGGCAAGACATCCCCAAGGTTGCAATAGTGGCATGATTATGGGGTAACCAACAGTTTTAGGATTGGATTTAAAGTCTACTCCAGAGAAGGAAACAAGTGCTTGATACTGTAAATCTGGGGAATAACCCATGGTTAGAGAATTTACAGTCCCAAGAGGTGAAGCTACTACTAATGTTCTGCTAAATGGGCATACGGTTAAACTACACTCTAAATTCAAGTCTCTCTTCCAATTCATTTGTATAGCTCCCAGACCTCATCAGAAAAGTCCAATGGTTGCCTGTTATTACAGAAGCTCACAACAAGACAAAGAACAGAGAATGTGTATCAGTAAATAAACTCAGTCACAAACGGGGTACTTACATCATTCATTCACACACACTCACATGGGCATGCACACACACACACACACACACACACTCAGCAATCACTGCAGTAGAAAGCAGAAGGTATTGTAAGAGATAGAGGTCTATGAGCATCAAAAGGAAAGCAGTATCTTCTGAAATGACAGGATTTCTGTGCTCAGGAACTCACAGCAACTGTGGTTGCCAACACAAGATCAAGGTAGTCAACAAGCTGTCGTGGATGGAGCAGAGGGATTTATGAGTCCCTGTTCTTGACTGGGGAATTGCAGGCAGTCAATGACTTCTTGAAGAGAGAGAGAGTCAGTTTTCTTTAAGTATGTGTGCTCTTTTAGGTCAACCACATTCTGGTACCTGGCTTCATAATCATGAGTACACAGACTGCATAAACTGAACCTTATGAGAGAGAGAGAGAACATATAAAGAATTAGAGGCAGGGAGTTAGAGGTACATCTGGAAGGAATTAGAGGGAAAAGGGGTGAATATGATCAAAACATAGTCTACAAATTTTTCAAACAATTAATAATATATTTTTTAAAATTGTGGGTTCTAATTTTCTAGTTTCAATAAATAATTATGATAATTTTAAATTGAGAGTTAAATCTATTAAATATGAGTAAGCAAATTAAGAAAACACAAAATAATAACTCCTACCTATAAATTTAAGAGAAAGAGTGTTTTTGGTAATTGAGAGAAAAATAGAAGAAAGAAAACAGCACAAGATGGTCATTTAACTGGGGGATTTTTCATAGCCTTAACTCCACTCTTTGGCAGTGGTATTGAAGGATAGCAACAGAGTTATGGAAAAGGCCCCATGGTTCCCTACCAATGGGGTTCCCTACCAACCTAGTATTTAGGTTGAATGCCAAAGGAATAAACGTATTCAGCAATTGAACAGGGAGAAATGGATTCACCAAAGATCTGTTTGTCAGTGTAGTCTTGTCTTCCTTTACTCCACCTTTTATAGTCAGTATTCATAAATCCACGGCTGTGAAGGAAATACAGGGAGCTTGCAGAAGAGAAGGGATGGGCATTGGATTTCTAGCTTCATCTCAGATGTATAAACAGCTCAAAAATTGTCATTCCTGCCCTTACAGTAAGAGAAAGAAGAATAAATAGAAAACAAATGACTTACTTGAACTGTAAGAAAATTGAGGTTTTTAAGACCAAACAGAACACCAAAATTCAGAGAGGTAGACAACCACAGATAGTCATTTCCAGAGTGATGGGTAGCCCCAGAAACTCACAAAGGAAATCAGCTTACTTGGAGAGAAGAGTCCTGGAAAATAACTGTAATGAGTGCTGAATTATTAACTTGATGACTTAGTGGAGGCTGAATGTGGACTGAAATATGAGAAGCTCCTGAAGATGACAGTTGCAGGGACCTTCTCCTTCTGGTGATCTTGTCTCTGAAAACATTCCTATCATTTATCACCAGGTGTGGCTGCCTGCAGCAGTTGAGAAGCTGCTGGGGTTGCTTGGGGACAGCGTACCATGCCTGAAAGGGTTTGTGTAGGTTCTGTTCTCAAGTCCACATTCTCAATGTTTTGAGTACAACATAAAGTCTTGGGAACGATTGTTAAGGAAGTGGCCCTGTTCTTACTGAAGTGTGTTATAAAGTTATTAATCAATAGATAATTATACTAGAGATTTTGTAGGGGCTAGAGTTTGTTTTGGATATCATTTTGTCTTGGAGATCAATGTTTCGAGTCTATCACTTTGTCTTGGAGATCAGTGTTTCAATTGTATCACCATCGATACCTATCTATGACACTTATGTAATCAGTACATATAAAAGATGATCTGAATAAAGAACTTTGCCTTTTGCCACCAGAGCAATTGTTCCTCTGTTTCGTTTCAGGTGTCTGTATAAGGAGCTAGTCTCCGGCAACCAGGTTCTCTGAAAAGCCAAAGACACCCATCCCCTCCCCACTCATATGCGTCTGGATGCAGTGATGAAATGTATCTATGTTGAAACATGTGCAAGGATTCTCCACAAAGTTATATTCCATAAAGGGATAGAACTGACCTGAGCTTTATCTGAGCCCAAGGGTTCAAGTCATTGAGGGGTTCAAGTCATTGAGGGGTTCAAGTCATTGAGATGTTCAGTACCTTCAGCCTTCTGTCTCATCTAAGGAGAGGTCATAAGAAAAGAGGTTAAAAAAAAACTATTCTAAGGCACAAGGTTGATTACAGACTGTTTTGCCTGTCCCAGGCTTTCCTTCCATTCCAGCAAATCTTCACTATAATAATAAATTATTATAGCTGAAAGAAGTACACCATGCAGACTGGATTAAAGGCTCTTAACAAATCCCCAAATCAACAGGGCATAACAAAATACAGCTAGATGTGTTGAGAAGTCTACTGAAGCTGCATGCACCTTAAACATTAAAGACAACTGAATTCTTATACAGAGAAATACAAAACATTACACTAAAGGGTTATTAGCCGCAGTTCTTATTTTCTAATATTTAAAACAGTTACAGGTTATGCTATACTAAATATTGTGACAAATATCCCATGGAGGAAAAGCAAGCATCAGTCCTAGAGGGAGGTTTGAGAAATTATGATTATGATAGAGGAAATTAATATAGCTATGAATCACAGAGTGAGGACTCTAATTTAAAATAATAGACAAAATAGAAACAAATGATAAACGATAAAGTGGTATGAAAACATCACAAAGGCCAGGGTACAATACCCTGAACCACATTAAAAAAAAAAACCAGACTCTGGGAAGGCAGAGATAGGATTTCTCTGGGCTTTGGTGACCAGAAAATCTAGACAAATCCATGAACTCCAGGTGTAATGAGAGAACCCTGTTTTAAAAATTTATGTGTGACCCACAGAGATAGCTGACCTAGGCATCATGGAGCTCATGGACCACCAGCTAGGGAGCCTGCATGGGACCAACCTAGGCACTCTGCACATGGGTGACAGTTGTATAACTTGGTCTGTTCATAAGATTCTTAGCAATGGGATTATGACATGTCCCTGGCTTTTGGGAAGTTATTCACCATGTTAGGTTACCTTTTCCAGCCTTTATTCAGGGAGTGGAGCCTGGTACTGGCTCAACTTGATGTGCTATGCTTTGTTGAGTCCTATGGGAGGCCTGCCCCCATCCGAACATGAATGCTTGTGAATGGAGGAGGGGTGATGGGGGTGAGAGTGGAGGATGAGCGGTGGGCAGAGGTAACTGGAGGAGAGGAAGGAGTGGAAATTTTGGTTCAAATCTAAAATAAGCAAAAAATTAATAAAAAAGTAAGACCAGAAAAAAAATAAAGATATACTTCTTGGGAAAAAAGACAAAATTATAAATCAGAAAGAAACATTCTAAAAGAAGCACTTTATTCCTTTGAGTATCAGGGTTCTGAGTTGTTTTCATGCAAAACCACAATAAATATTTTTATCGTGGAGTCTAAATAATACTCTAGCATTTTTAAATAAGTTTCTGATTTTAAACTAGGCTCAGTATGATCAAAATAGTCATGGAAAGAAAAAATATTAATAAGGTGTAAGATACTAATCTTCTCATACAGACAAGGACAAAAACAGACACACAGATACATACACACACAGACACTCATATACAGATAAACACAAACAGACACACACTCCTCCTGACCCAGAGAGTCCAACATGCAGACACACACACTCCCTCCACAACACACATACACACACTCTCTCTCACACACACACACACAGAGACAGACAGACAGACATACACACATACACACACAATATCAGAAAAAACTGCTAGAAATCAAAACATCTTAATAATGATAAAAAGCCCTTTCAATGAGATCATCAATAAACTAGACTTGACAAGGAGAAGAGAATGAGTTTGAAGATATTCTAATAGAAATTTGACAGTATAGTACATAAAGAGATAAACATTTATTTAATTTTATTTGATTTTTTTTTGGTTTTATAAGACCAGATTTCTCTGGGGATCTTTGGCTGTCCTAAAACTCACTATGTAGACCAGGCAGACTAGTGTTGAACTTAGAGATCTGCTTTTTTTCTGCTACAATTCCTGGCTCAAGATAAAAGAATTTTATGAAAAACAGCTATGAGATAATTTTTAATGTTTAACTTATACATAGTTGGAATCCAAGAAGGAGAAGTAATCGAAAATGAACAAGAAGAATTATTTGAAAAATTACTGGTTGAAAATGCTTCAAGTTAATGACAGAAGCAACTAGCTCCATATACAAGAAGCTTGGTGAATGATAGAGAAGAAGAATAAATAGTATATTTATTCTTTATATAAATAAATAGACATGTATATATTATGATATTAAAACTAAAATTAATGACATGATACAACATGAAATAAGCCATGAAAACTTGAGGAAGCAATCTACTTAAAAATGAGCAAGTATAAGAATCATAATAGATTCCTCTTTCAGAAACATGCAAGCAGAAAGAAAATAGAAAACGTGTTGAAGTCAAAAGCAAAGCAAAGCAACTCCAGAATATTACAACAACAACAACAACAGAAGTGCCCATGGCCAGATGGTTTTATCACAGAATTCTAAAAGCCTTTAAAAGAAGAGTTAATACCAATAGTCCTCAAATTATTCCACAAAATATAAACAGAGGAAACACTGCCCAATTCATCTTATTTGGCTACAACCACCCTGATACTCAAACCACATAAA
>JAQHUG010000190.1:767534-780836 GCA_028555095.1 Dicrostonyx torquatus | reverse complement strand
AGTCATTCATAAATAAGAATAGCCTCTGTGTATTTATTTGGGAACTGAGTGATGGACCTCCAAAAAGAAAAGAAGAAAGCTATGAGGAACAAGTTATTATTTCACATTAACACACTACATAGGAAAGAAATCTCAAGTTTAAAGCTAGAAGAGGAAAATGAATAATTAAAATTAGAGAAAATTAGAAAAGCATAATCATGAAATTGAAACAAAAATCATGAAAATAAAAAAGAAACAATACAGTACACCAATGGCTTAACATCTGACTCTTTTTTTTAAAAAGAAATTAAGGAAAGTCATAAACTTTTGCACAAGATAACTAGCATAAATTAAAACAATATTAAAACATCAATATGAATTCCCCAAGTATATAAGTTTAATTGTACATTTTGGACAACACTGCCCTATTAAGACTTGTGAAAGAAAAGTACTACAGAATAGTTTTCATGTATTCCATAGTAAAGTTTTTGTTTGTTTTAAAGAAGAGAGTAGAATAGAGCATTTCAAATCCAATAAATGTTCCTTCTGTCCAGGACAATAAAGAATAAAAAGTAGAATAAAGCTTTCATAAAGAACCTGTGATAATTTTAGCAAAACAAAAGAAATGGAGGTGAAAATCAAAGAGATCTCAATGGGAAAGTCACAATGAGCTTAAGGAAAATGGGTGTTACTAACATAATAAAAAAAGGAAGAATAAGACCATTTCCTATTAAAAATAAAATAAGATGGAAGGAAAATAGGCTTGGGTAAGCTAAGTTATAAATAAAAGGCTTTTTGGAAAATACAAAGGAAAATAACAAGGACATTTGTCATAATCACTGTCTTATTACTGTTAAAAAGCAGACACCATGACCAAGGCAACTTGTATAAAGGAAGTATTCATTAATAGGATGCTTAGTTCCAGAGGCCTAGTCCATTGCCATCACGGTAGTGAGCATGGTGGCACGCATAGGGCTGAAGCAGTAGCTGAGAGCTAGTGCTGATTCAGAGGCTGAGAGAGCAAAACTGGGTCTGGTGTGGGCATCTCAAAGGCCACCCCTAGTGACAAACTTCCTCTAACAAGGTATACCACCTAATCCTTCTAATCCTTTCTAATGGTTTCACTCTCTGATGACTAAACATTCCAATGCGTGAGCCTATGGGTCATTCTTATTTAAACCATCACCACATTATTTATTAGCTAGTGTTTTGTATCAATTGACACACAGACAGGTGCATGAAGACAGAAGTTTATTGGCCTCAATGTGAAGAAATGTCACACATCGGAAAGAAGTAATCATAGACATGTGAATAGATTCTTTTGAAGTTTTTTAAAGAGCAAGATCACACTGTTTTAGGCAAAATTAATAGTGAAATTATATGTATTCCAGTTATGTTTTGAAATGCAATAGTTGAGTCAAAACTTTAAATAAATTCAGGCATAAAAGTCAACATGTTAGGGCAAAATTATTTTAACTGATTTATATTAATGAGATCTTCAAAATCAATGAATAATTGAGCAAAAAATAAGGACCTGAATTAAAGGATGCATAATAAGTGGGTTAAAATACAGAATTAACTTACAACATAGACATGAAAATAATGATCATCTGTTATCAAAGAAGAACCTAGACATACAAAAAAGGGACTGAAAAAAAGCAACTCAAAGGAGAGAAATATTAGTCTGGGGATTAGGTGATACTCAAGATTAAAAGGGAACTAATCAGACTAGGTCACTGCACTTAGAAAGTGAATATGAAGAATTTGCAATGGTTGCATAAACAGAAACATTTAATGATTATATAAAGCCACTTTCCCATGCTCTATGTCACACTGTCTACTGATCAGCTATGAAAAAACGGTGAACTTTTAAGTGGTACTACTATCCAAACTTTCATAAGTATAGATAGAAATTTAAAAGAATTCATAATGGCTTATATTTTTACAATTAAAGTTTTATTTTAATATGTTTGCATATCTTTAAATTTAGTCATGTGTTTCCTCTGTCAAGATGAGTTTGAAATTTGAAGAGAACTAGAAAAACCTCTGACAACTATGTAACTGTCTCTGTAACAGATACCAAACCTCAATGTTCCAGAATAAAAAAAATTTGCTATCTCTCTCTCTCCCTTCCTCTCTTGCTTCCTCTCTCTCCTCTCTCTCTCTCTCTCTCTCTCTCTCTCTCTCTCTCTCTCTCTCTCTCATTGTATGTGTGTGTTCAGATGCTGCAGACTGGGATTAGCTGCTCTTGGAGTTTCATGCTGCAGTAACCTCAGGATTGCTGTTCTTGGCTGAGCTGAGGACCAGACTACTTTCCTGATTATGAATGGTTTCTAATGTGGGTTGTAATACATGTGCCTCACTTCTTGCATTCCATCCCTGTATGTTCTAAGAATAAAATCAGACAAGCAAACAAACAAACAAAAAAGTCTAGCCAGTAGGTATTTCATGCCTTTCTTAAGTTTTGCTTGCTTATCTTGTAGTGGATAAAGAAGTAATCAAGATAAACCCAGAGTTAGAGTGGGAACATTTCTTCGTGTGTACACTAAATGTGTCCAGTTACAAGGAACAATAGAGAATCAAGGCCACTTCAAGAAAATAATATAGTTTTTTTTAAAGCTTTGACTACATTTCCAAATAAGCTTCTACCAATAATCAATCTTCCTATCCACCTATATTTGTGTGAGTAAATTATTTCTAAATGAATATCTGTGAAACTTAATTAATAATTTCTAAATTAATTTATACACTGAAAGCATTTCAATGCAAAATGTAACATCAAGGCTATTATTATTTGAAAGTTGATGTTAAAATCAGCCTGAAAATTCAGTTCTAGAATGGTGTCACTAATAGTTCCATGACTGTTGAATCTTATTTTAAGTGCTAATGTTTCTCTTTGTTTGTTTTTGAGACAGGGTCTTTCTGCATAGCTTTGGAGCCTATCCTGGAACTTGCTCTGTAGACCAGGCTGGTCTCGAACTTACAGAGAGCCACTGCCTCTGTCTCCCAAGTGCTGGTACTAAAAGCATGTGCCACAACTTCCCTGTTAGTGATAATTTTTAAAACCATGGTTTAAATTTTATTTTACCTAAAGACATCCAGAAAATGATAAAAATTTATTCAATATGTCTATTAATAAAACATTATAACAAGTCCCAGAAGGAATAATCCACATCCAAAGGTTAACAGCATGTGATCTAAGATTTTAGGTTTCCAATAAATGTTGAAAGATGTGTGAAGAAGTGGGAAAATGAGATTCATGTATAGCAGAAAATAGAAAATAAAATGCAGCCTATGAATTTATTAGAAGACATTAACAGATTTGAGTTCCCTGTGTTTTTGTGTGTTTCTGTATGCTTGCATGTGAGATTTGCATGTTTCTGTGTGTGAGTACAAACACTCATGTGCCAAGATATACATGTAGAGTTCAGAGAACAACCTCAGACATCCACCTTTGCTTTCTAACTTGTATGAAGAAGAATCTGCCTCTATTTACAGATGGGATAACAAGTTATCCACCCATGAACTTCTGAGATGTCTCTTGTATCTGTCTCCCATATCACTGTAAAAGAACTGAAATTAGAGATGGTCACTTGACTTTTAGGGATTCTCTGAATCTAAACTTGGTTCCTCATGTGGCAAATAAATTACCCACTTGGCCACCTCCCCAACAATCTGCTCATTAATTATATTTATGCCCTTTATTATAAAAAAAGAAATAATAAGGAAATACTGAAGAAATAATGTTTGAAAAAACTCACAAATTTGAATAAATCACATATGTTCACATTCAAGATGCACAGCAAACATTCACATTAAAAAGGGAAACTAACCTGATAAATGTCCACACGTACAAAGATGAAAATGTCTTAAAGACCAATTGAAAAAAGCAATCAAATACTCTGAAATTTTGATAAGATTAACATCTGATCTATTATCATAGACAATGAAAGCTAGTAGGTAGTGGGAAGCTATATTCAAAGTATTGAAACAATGAAATTTTTATCAGTTCAAATCTTGTATCAAATCAAATTAAAATTTAAAAATGAAAGATGGCTTTCACATTCTTTCCATGCACCCTTCTGTATTATTCCCTAGGCCTTGATTGTGGATTTTGATTACCCAAGCACAGCTGACACTCGTTGCAGCTTACACTCAGTACCTTGGGCAATCAGATGTCTCTTTGTTCATTACTACCCAGAGCAAAAAGAAACGTTTCCAACCAAGGTTGAGCAAAGCACAATTCTATGATTATAAACATTAAAAATGTAATTTGACAGCATGATTCTTTGTCAAAACAGTATGAGGGGGTTCCTCCCTTGGGGTCTGATCTCTCCACTTATGAACGTTGACAAAATTTACAATTTCAGACATGAAATCCCTCCCGGGGAACAGTTGCACATCTAGCCAGAAGTGGTTAGTTCTCCCCAAATCATCCTGCAACTATTCCTCCATGAGCACAGCTTTCCTAGCTGGCAGATGTAGATTCAGTGCTGGAAAAGACGATTGATGTCTTTTTTCCCTTTGCAATCTCTGTGGTGCCTTCCAACACCTTGAAAGTTACCCATCAGGCAGATGGTTTTCTGCAAGCTTGAGATGGATTCATTGATATCTTACAGTCAAAATGGATGGTGTTTCCAGCATCACGGTCTGACCATTTAGTTATGATGGGCAACAAAAGGGTGTGATAATAGTGTGTGTCGGTCGGGGAGTGAGGAAGAGAGCTATGGAATGCTAACTTCTGCACACAACCTAGCTGAAATACTTAACACCTCACTGCATATTGTCAACACTGATTGGACCTGGTGAACTACCAACATTGATAGTAAAAATAGATACAGTAACAATAGCAATATGAAGTTAGGAGGGAGATGGGGTTATATGTCCTGGAGTGAGTTTGAAGGATGTTGTGGAAGATAGGTGAGGTAATAATAATTTTACTATGAAGTAAATTTACTTGAAACATCAAAGAATAAATCAAAATATTGTCTTTTAAAAATGAAGCATTTATAAAAACTTTCCAAGGTAAACAAAGAACAGAGTCATTTATTGGTTATATTATAACCTCATTAAAAAAAAAGTTCCAAAACGAGTATTTTAGGTTAAAAGTAGTACAACACAGTAACCTGAATCTGCACAAAGAACAGTATAAACACAAGTAAATTAAATCAAATTAATGTCATTATTATATTATTCTATATTTCTTTCAGTCTCCCAGTCTTGAGTGTTACATTATAACAACATAAAATAGACAAAGACAGCAAATCAAGACATGGTATCTATTTGTGTTTGGTGTTAATTTCTCCTTCCAGTGATTTTTTTGAGAATTGTTACATGCTTATCTTTGAAGAATAATTCCAAATAATCTTGTGAGGTCATCAAAACATAGAGAAAAATAATGTTCTCTTTATTGTGGTATCTAATCCCTCATTGTCAGTTTCAGAGAAAACACACTTTGGGAATTACACCTAAATTGCAGATAGAATCCAGGGACTACATCTGAGTCGAAGCAGGCTGTCATTCTCTAGCTCTCTGAAGCCTTTGAAACCCCAGCCAGTGATTCCATATGCTGCTTTCATACCTTGAAATGCAACTCCCCTGTCCCCTCACCATATTCCCACTGTGATTTACTCATCACGAAGCTTATTTGTTTGAAGCCTTTCTTGGTGGCAATTATTAATAATAAGGTATAGATTTATATCATTTAAACTGTTCATCCCTAGAAAAAAGTTTTCCCAAATTTTTGAATGCCATCATCCTTCTTTATTTGCTCTTTCTTATATCAACCTTGTATCCGTTGTGGACAAGAATCCCCCCCCTCCATTAATGGTTGTTTTGCATGTGCACATTTTAACTCTCTTGGAAGAGTCCACAGTGAGTGATTGATCCCTCAGACTCACTAATGAGGAAAACTTCATTCACATCTGTGTTTGATTATGTCATGTGCTAAAAGTTAGCCAAGGTTCTTGGAGAAGAGCGGCCAACAGTGTCTTAAAATCCGAGAACAAAACATATGAATGTCCATACTGGGTATGAAAACCAGCTACTATGCACATTATTATGCAACTCTTTGTTCCATCCAGCAAGAGAACTTATATTTTTTCGAAGAGTCTTCCTAAATCAAAAAAGGAACTTGGCTTTAGAATCCTGCTTAGACAGGTACAATGGCTTCCCACAGTGAGTATCACACAGAAACTCTGAGTCTAAAGTCTCTATTCTATCTAGCAACTACTTGAAGTAGTTCACTTTGGATATTTTCATATATAAAATGTGCATATTTTTAATTCAGCCAAAAGATCTCTTGTGATAACTAACTTAAGCAACATGTAGAAATTAACAAGCACCATAATGATAAACAGGAAAATTATTTCAATAGTGAAATCAAGTATTTCATGATGCCTTAAAAATACTTAATATGATTATCTTTTGAAATTGTTTCCTTGATATTCTAATGCTATGCTTCATGCAATTTTCTTCTTAAAAATCATATCTACCATATGTCATATTGATCAGCATTATAGTTGAAATATCTTACATTCTTTTTTTGAGCCTGGCATTTGATATTTGGTATTGAAGAGGACAGCTTATTTAACTTTACAATGTAAATTCCAGACAGAAACAGTTATATCTGAACAGTGACTTTCAATCACAATTAATTTTCATAATAATGATGTGATTTTCTTCAAAGTTTAAGGTATTTGAACAAATGAGAAATCTTACTAGCTTTATAGATTGGTATGCAATATGAAAAGTTCATTATTAATTTATACTCATATATTTTTTGTTTTAAAACTGTTCTTAAGTAACTCAGTTCAGTTTAGAAATTAATAAATATTTCAGCTGCTACTATGTTTCAGGAATAGAGCAAAGAAATGTCTTTTTTGGGGATAGTTTACATTCCAGAAGAGAGAAGCATATAGCAAGTTGCAGACATAAACAGAGTTAAACTCCACAGTAGAGTATATTTAACAGTACATAATTCCTAGGAGAAAAAAAGAAAATGCATTTATATAGAATTAATCATTTTTATTATAGTGCAATTTAAATAAATTGGCTAGTTTACACCTCACTCAGAAGGAATTTAACCATGCATGTAAGTAAAGAGAATCAGCATTACCACATTTGGAAGTTAAAGGACACAGGGTAAGAATGTCCCTGGCATTTTGATGAACTTGAAGGGGTCACTGTATACACAAGAATGTTTGAAGAAAAATGGAGATTATAGAAAGGATAGCATAGGTGCTCCATCATGTAAGATCTTGTAGACTATTGTAAACATTTTCACTCTCAGTGAAATTAGAAGGATATAAATAGAAAATATACTCTCACCCTCTATAATTTGGTTGTGAGCCTAGCCTTTAATGGCTGAGACATCCCTCCAGGCACACTCTCACCCTCTAAATGAATACTTTGACTTATATACTGAAAACAGTGTAAAGAAAGGTGAGAAAAATAGAGAATCCCTATTAGGAGACCATTGACACAAAGGAAAAAGAGGAGAGTGGATTCAATGACAGAGTACAAAGATAGTGAAGGTTCAGATTTAGATTATACTCTGTAATGGAGTCAAATGATTTCCTCATGTAACATATATAGAGCATAAAAACATGAGAGTACTTAACGTCTCTTGCCACCATACCTGACAACCTGAGTTTAATCCCTGGCACAGACATGGTTAAATGGAGAAATGAATTCTTGCAAATTGTTCTCTGACTTTATCCACACACACCAAAATAACAAATGTAAAATATTTAAATAACAAGAGAAACAAAAATAATTTTAAGTTTTAGGGCACAAAAATGTCATAGATGGCATTTTCCCATATCACTTCTTCCCCAGATATCTACTCAAATATAGATAGCATTTTCATCAACTGAGTTAAGGACAGTGAAAAATCAATCAAGAGTAAAGAGGAAAAGATTGGAACCAATTATTACTTTTCCAAGTGTGTGTGTGTGTGTGTGTGTGTGTGTGTGTGTGTGTGTATGTGTGTGTGTAAAAGAGAGAGAGAGAGAGAGAGAGAGAGAGAGAGAGAGAGAGGGAGAGAGAGAGAGAATTCTTCTGCATTCTGCATTTAAGTCAACCAAATGGAGAGATCAAAAGTACAGTTGAACATATAATGGAGATCATAGGAGTAATAGTCCTGACAATATTATCCAAAGAGCATAAATAGTTGAATAACAAGAATTGAATTTAAGATACTTGAACATTAGGCTGGAAAAGAATACAGAATAAAATGGGAAGAAACCACAAAGCATTTGAGAAGTCAAAGAGGGGGAAGATTTATGGGACTAAGGCTTATCAACACTTCTCACAGGTCAAAAACTGTCATGGCTGGTATCTGACTGTTGTAATGTTGAAATTACTGTAGACCTTTGTCAAAGCAATCTGTTACAGTTTCGATATGAAATTTCCCCTGCTATCTTGTATGCTTAAACTCTTGAACCAAGTTGGTGGCATTATATTGGGAGGTTGAGGAGTCTTTGATGTGTGAGATCTAGTAGGCAGACATAGGAGTAACCTTGAAGGTTGAAGCATAGATCTGGTTCCCTAGTTTTCCTCACTTCCTTCTCTGCCCAGTGTGAGAAGTCACCACTGCATGTTCCACTCTCCATGGAAGAGTCATGACTGACATACTCTTGCTACATCTTTTTTTTTTTTATGAGTTGTGACTATGAGTCTAAATGAATCTTTCTTTAAATAATTCACTTAGTATTCTCCTACAGAGATGAGAAAAATGATTGATGCACAGTTATGGAGGAATAGATGGGTGAAAAATTAGAACTGACTGTATGTTTCAACAAACCATAAGAGGAGGACATTTTGAAAATAACAAAGCTTTTTAGAGTATAGAAGAGGGATAATTAGAAACCATGTGCTAGAGAATTTTGAAGTTTCATGAAAACTTTATAATGATAATGGTAATGATTCAGCAGGGAATGTAAAGATGATATGTAGAAAACAAAAGTTGTTGTCAGATGAACAAATACGGATAGACTTTGAAGGACAAGGTAGAAGAGTGTACTAGGCAAGATCATAGATGATCTAAAGTTTTGGCTAGTTATAATGAATTTGTTGGTTTGAAAGTATAAGTAGATTTAACAGTAGTACTCTGTAGGAATTTCCTTTTAGTTGCTTGTATTTTCTCAGTGAATAAAATGATTCAAGATCTCATCTAATACAGATGTAAATAAAAGAATGGAAGTAAAGGTCATGGTTTCATTACAAATATAAAAGTGGACTAGTTTCTTGCAGTTGTCACCATTACAAGTGTGATGGCTTAAAAGAACAGAACTCATTCCCTCTGTTATGGAGATTGTAAGTCCAAGTCAGCATCTCTGGGCTGTGAACAGGATTAACAGGTGTTGATCCGCAGTGAGACTCTACTGAGAATCTACCTCTTGCTTCTAAATAATGGGCATCTTAGAGGAATCCTTTGGTTCTTGTTGTATCACTCTGAGTTCTGCCATGATGAACACAGTGCTGTCTTTCCTATATTTTGTATCTGCTCTACACTGTTTTACAGGAACACATTCAAATTGTTGAGTTTGCACAGAAAACCCATGATAATCTTTCTACTTCAAGACTTTCAATTTTATCAAACTTCAGGTTCTTTTGAATTTTACTAATACTTGAAATAACATTTACAATCATGTTAATCATTGTTCTATTGATATGAAGAGACACCATGACCAAGGCTACTCTTATAATAGAAAGCATTTTAATTGGAGGCTTGCTTATAATTTCAGAGGCTTAGTTCATTATTATGTCAGGGAGCATGGTGGCACAAAGACAAATATGGTGTTGGAAAAGTAGCTGGAGTCCTATATCCTGATCTGCAGGCAGCAGCAGCAAAAGAGAGAAAAACTGAGCCTGACATGGGCTTTAGACAACTCAAAGCTCACCTTAATGACATACTTCTTCCAACAAGGTCACACCTACTCTAACAAGGCCATACCTCATAATCCTTCTAATCCTTTCAAGCAGTTTCACTCCCTGGTGACTAAGCATTCAAATATCAGAATCTATGTGGGCATTCTTACTCAAAACACCATCACAATCTTTAGTGCGACTCCTATTGAACACACCACACTGACTGCTAAATAAAAAGGGGAAATAAACACATATTAAAAAGAAAGGTTTAAAAGACTGAAATTAAATTTTAATAGAGATATTATCATAAATCAATCAAGCAGTAAAGAAAGTAAAGGTAGTCAGAAAATACTAGCACAAATATAGAAGCTGTGATATTTGTATTCATTGGTAATCACAAAGTCTGGTCTTTCACAAAGTTCGCGTGGAAAACAAGATTATTTAAGAAGAACTTCAGAAACTAAACAGCTGGAAAGAATAGTATCAGAAATATTGAAACAATCAAAATTTACATCAGAAGCTGACAGAGTAAATAAGCAAAAGTAATAGGTAGAAAAAAATAAATGTAAACAGATGCCACTCCCTTTTCATGGGGATTTGTAGAAAATTCCAGCAAAATTTCATATGATCTTTGTGATAAATGCTGCTTCTTTGAGTTACAAATGGTTTTTAAGCAAAATTTAATTATCATTGGCAAGATTTTTCTAATACAGTATAATACATTTTATGATTGCCTGTATACACAGGCCTAACATATGCATAGTGGGATCATTGATTTGCACATGAGTTTATCATCTGGATGAGAGATAATGATGCCCCAAAGCCTACCAAGGTGTCTGCAAATGTTTATTTTTACTTTTGCGATAGACAGCTGTGTTTATTATGGCTTATGCCTCCTATTTATACTTTCTGTCACCTTTTGTGTTGTTTGGCTGTCATCTGCCATTTAACTTTGCTGTTAGTGTGCTTTTAGGCTCTTGCATTCCAATTTGTAGTTTATAAGATGTCTTAGGTAGGGCAAGCAGAGAGACAAGCTAATTATGATTGTGTTCTAAAGATGAGAAATGTGACTTTGAGTGAGATGCTGTGCATCTGAATAAAGTTTACAGACCACAAATGATTTCAGAGATAGTTTATCTTGTATGGCTCGTTCTCATTTTTCCTTGCATTATAGGTCTCTGCAAATATGCTATGAGAAATCTATTCAGACACCATATGTATGAACACTAATAACTACCCATAAAAATTAAAGGACCATGTGACAATGTTTATGGACAATGTGTAGAAAAGTGCATGTCTTGGTTAAAGTCCTGTCTGGAGACAGATGGCTCATTCAAATTGGTTGTTTTAAGAGATCTTTATGGAAGACTATTTCCAACAATGAAAACAGTGTTTAGAGAAATCTAAAGAGCTGGTACAATAAGTTGTACTTGATAACCCAGAGCTATTTCCAAGACTAAGCATGAAAGTAGTTATTGTCCAATGTTGTAGAGATTTTTGTCTTTAGGGAATCACCTGAGATGAGTCACAGCCTTCCCTGGTTTGACAGTCAAGGAAAGAGTGTCTATTGAAGAGAATGCTAGAAGCTAGAAGAACAAAGTTTGATCCGATTACCCTTTCACCTAGATTTCTTTATCATGCTTCTCATTGATCTCACAAAAGGTCATAGGGAAAAATGTATGCTGATTTCATTTGTGTCCATTAGACTGTTGGGGAGGAAGACTGGTGGTGCTGTGTAGATATGGAAGAGCAAATAGAAAATATACGCCATATTATGTAAATAAAACCCGAGAAAGCCTCAGAAAAAAAGCAACCTATAAAAATAGCACATGCAGTAAGCTAAATGTATTTCTGTCTTAGTTTCTTTGCCTGTTGCTGTAGTAAAATACTGTGCCAAAAACAATTTGAAGAAGAAGGGGCTAATGCTGGTGCAGTTCCAGTTTATAATGTATTGTGGCAGGAAGGTCACAGCAACCAGGGTTTCTGCTATATACACCCATGGTGTAAATAACATACAGCCATATACACCCATGTTGAAAAAAAGAGGGCTGGGAGGAGGCTTCCAGGTGCTCAGCTCCCCTTCATATTTTTGGCAGTTCAGTATGAGCCAATCCAAGAAACAGTTTCACCCTCAATTAAGATGTGTCTTCCCAAATCAATGAAAACAAAATCAGGATATTCCTCCACAGGCATTCTAGAGACCTGTTACCAAAATGACTCTAGATTTGGCAAATTTCAAAATTCGCATTAACCATCACAGACACTAATATGTTGTAGGAAGAGCACTTGTTCATTTCTCAGCTGCCCAGATTCCTGAAATAACTTCACAGAAACTGTATTAATTAAATCACTGCTTGGCTCATTAACTCTAGCTTCTTATTGGCTAACTCTTAACTTAACCCATCTCCATTAATCTGTGTATCAGCACATGGCAGTGGCTTATTGGCAAAGTTCCAGCCTGTCTGTGGTGGCAGCTCCATGGCATCTCTCTGACTTCCCCTACTTTCTCCCAGCATTCAATTTAGATTTCCCTGCCTAGCTTTACTCTACACTATTCACAGGCCTAAGACAGTTTTTTTTTTTATTAAGCACTAGTAATTACAGCAACAGAGGAAAATCCCATATCACCTGCCATTTTCTCTTTAAATAAGAAGGGTTTTAACTTTAACATAGAAAAATTACATATAACCAAACAGATATCAAGCAAGAATTAAAGTTACAATATTTGTATCTACTTTTTCTTTTATCATAACTAAGGAAAACTATAAGAATAAATTCTTCAACACCATCAAAAACCCCAGAAGGATATATTATTACCTAAGTAAACAAGAAGTGCATTGTAAAGCAACTTACAGAGCTCTATAATTGAGAGAGACATCTTGCTGACTGGACAGTCAGCCAAAGTCCTTCTGTAACTTTGGAGCATCTATGTTCAGCCTACAGGCCCATAGTATCTAGAAGACTTCCACAAAGCAGGAAATTTCAAAGACAGTTCCACATATAGTGGCAGTTTGTCCATTACTTTCTTCTGTTTTCTGAAGAATGTCTGGCAGAGTGGGAATGCTTAGGCAACATCAGCAGTCATTTCTATGTAGGTCCTGCATGTCCAGTTCACACAGCATAAGATCAAGTAGTCCAGGAAAAAGCAGTTTCTTGCCCAAATGGCTAGCAAACTCCATGAGAAGTCTCTTTGATGTGCATCTTCCTCTTGAAGTAATTGGTACTGCCAAGAGCATATATAGCTCACTGTCATGAAAAGTCTTAAGTTCTTAAAACATTTTAAGTGCCATATTCTGAAAGCCTCTGAAAGATTTGAGGAATAACTATCTAACTGAAATATATCTCTATATATCTAGAAAACCTAGCTAACATGGCTACAAGCTTGACCATTATAGATGATTATCTATTAAGCTACATTTCTTAATTATACATTACATTTTTAAATGAGCT
>JAQHUG010000190.1:730826-753639 GCA_028555095.1 Dicrostonyx torquatus | reverse complement strand
GCCTGGTGCTTCATTACGGATCTCTGCATTGGTTCCATCAGTTACTGGATGAAGGGTCTATGATTGGAAAAGAAGATAATACTTGGCTTCTTGGAACCTATATTTTATTTGTTTAATGGAGGTTGATTATGTTCCCAAATAATCTCATTATTTTTTCTCCAATGTAATCATTGTTACTTATTTCTTTTCCAGAACAGGGCTTTAGTGTATAGGCTTGGCTGTTCTGGACTCATTTTGTAGACCAGGCTGGCTTTGAACTGTGTTTCCTGAGTGCTGAGAATAAAGTTATGTGTCACTACTACCTGGCCCTCCTTTTTCTTTTAAAACCTGGTTGTAAAGTTTTGTGGGAGTCTGAGTGTGGGCCCATGCGTGTGAGTACAGATGCCTGCAGAGTTCAGAAGGGAGCATAGGACCACTTGGAGCTGGAGTTATAGGGTTGTACACTTCCCAACATGTTGATGGAAAACACACTGGAATCCTTTGATATAGCAGTGCCTTCCTGCCCTTACCTGCTAGGCCCTTTCTCCAAACCCCAACCATGTAATTCTTGACAACTAAGTTGATAGTGATGTAATTTTGCTGCTCAGTCTTTGTTTTCTAATAAGGCTATGCTTGCTAGAGTAGTGTACTGATAGTCTACAAGACATTTGTCTCAGAACCAAATTGTTGACAAAGATTAATCTCATACAATGATGAAAAATAAAGAAAAATATTAAACAGGTACTGTTCATTAGAGATCCTGGAGTCTAAGACTCTACGGTATTAAACAATTTTCTTAGATAAAATTTCTGGGAATCACTAGATATAGAATTTTTCTCCATATCATTTCATGGCCAGTTTCCTAAAAATGAATATAAAATATTTTAAAATATAATGAGAATGAGAAACTCAAATTAATCATATATCACTGTTCATATATGTGCATATTTATGAATGCATATAATTTTGTATTTTCAAAATATAAATACATCTACAACCTGATATAAATAGTCCAGTAAATAATTTCCTATCTGTTACAGACTTGTTTTTCAGATATACACTTCACATACTCTATGCCAATTCACGTATGTACGTATGCGCTTAAGCTTTGATTTAAAATGTATGTTAATTATTATTTTAACTCAGAAATAAGATATCTGGTGTTTTATTTTGAGACAAGTTCATTAGTTTGTAGAAATGACCATAATCAGAACACGTAGAACTTCAGTGAAAGCAATTGTGATGATTATATTTCTAAGGACATAATTTATTTAAGTGTAATAGCAATGCTATATTTCTAAGCAACAGAAAATATGATTTAGTCATTCACTAACTGAGCTAATTAGATTTTTGCCCTAATGGAGAGACTTCAAGTAATTTCATGAAGAATCTTAAAAGAGTGGGAGGCACCATAAAACTCTGAAATACATGGAGATGGTTGAATGCATTTTAAATATTTATTTTATTATTTAAATGTGTGTGTTGTTTTGTGGGCATGCAGGAATCTATGCAGGCCAGAAGAGAGGCCTGATATCCTGGAAGTGGAGTTGCAGGTAGATGTGAGTCCCATCCCCAATGGTGCAGAAAATCAAACTCTTTTGCAAGAGTAGCAAACACTCTTTACAGTTGTGATATCTCAGACTTAATGCTTGGTAAGTTTTGACAGGTAGAGTTTGTGTTTTATCTATGCCAGTATATGATAAATACAACATTACAATGTCAGGAATTTGACTCATAAGATGTTGCTGGAGATCTACACTTGTATCATGAAAAAATCTAAAAAGGAACATCAATACTCAGTGTATTTGGGATACACTATGGTTGTCTCATTTACATTTTTCTGATTCTGAGAAGCTGCAAGCTGCTGTTGTCACGTCAAATTCTTCCTGATCTACATGGACAAGTCACAGTCCTTTATTAGATAAAACGTCATTTTTCTTCTTCATTATCTGTTGCTATAAGTAAACCCCTACCCTGACATAGAATCTCTAACAGATCCTGCCTTGTGTTTGCTCAATAATTAATTAGTCTGCATGCTTTCCATTTGTACTGAAATAATGCTTTCATAACATGCTCAGTTCAAGAGAAAATATGAGTACAAGTAGAGCATTTGAGGTTATTAAAGCACATTTACTCAAATTGAATATAACTTACAAATAAGTTTTTATTAGTTGAGAATATAAAACCTATTTTGAACATTTGTCCCTCACAATAACTCCTTCCACAAATACCCTCTTTATCCATCCATCCATTCTGTCTAAATCTGAGTTTCCTACTGCCTTCCACATTGAGCCCTTTCTGTGCTGGGAGTGAAGCCTGCCCTAACATGTGATTGACCAACCCTCTCTCTCTCTCTCTCTCTCTCTCTCTCTCTCTCTCTCTCTCTCTCTCTCTCTCTCTTACCAACTATCAAATATCAGTAACTCTTCAGCAAGGGGTAGAATATTGTGTCCATCTTTTGTGCTAGAATCTTCCTCTGGCTTTAATTTGCTCAGATGTTGTGCAGGCCATCACAATCACTATGAGTTCCTATGTGCAACTGCCCTATTCTATCCGGAAAACACTGTTTCTTCGAAAGGTTTTACTAGTTATGACTCTTCCAAATTTTTTGTTCTCTCTTCTTGGAAGATCCCTAACCCTTGGAGAAAGGAATGTGATATATGTGTCATATTTAGGGAGAATTTTACAGTCTTCTATTCCCTGCATGTTGGTCAGTAAAGGTCTCTGAGTTAATTTAATTCTGCTGTAACAAGCTTCAGTGATGAGAGTTTTAAGATGCTCTGTTATATGTGTAATCCAACAAGTCATTAGGAGTCATTTTAATGCTATGTCAATAACAACAACAACAACAACAATAATAATAATAATAATAATAATAATAATAACCTAGTCCCAGGTTCTTAGCACCTTTAAGAGTACCAGGAATGGGTCTCATCTCATGGAGCAGGCCCTAGGTACAATGAGAATGTGCTTGGTTTGCCCTAAAACATTTAGGCGACTTTTACAAGATTCACAGACTGATTAGAGTGATAATTACTTTTCTCATCTATTAGCCTAATTAACGCCTTCCAGAATCATAAGTGGAAA
Source organism: Dicrostonyx torquatus (assembly GCA_028555095.1). Taxonomy (NCBI): domain Eukaryota; kingdom Metazoa; phylum Chordata; class Mammalia; order Rodentia; family Cricetidae; genus Dicrostonyx; species Dicrostonyx torquatus. The sequence goes on along the minus strand of JAQHUG010000190.1, from coordinate 750,573 downwards.
GAAACTTTCAGTTTGAATTTCCATGTTCTGTGTCTCCAGTATGTGGTGTCTTCAACAATTGAAATTTACTCTCAAGTTCTGGAAGATACCTAAGAACATTGAGAACAACCTATAATCTTAGGGGATCTATGTAAGACCCTTGGCCAACAATTTAAAAAGAGGCAACCCATTCCTGGTACCTGGATTTTATTAGTGAACACGAGATATCTCATTGTGATATTCTGTCCCACCTACATTGTAGGATAACTTTATTAAACCTCTTTTTGATTTGAAGTAAAATGTTGACTGGGTAAGGAGTAGCTTGGCATAGTAAATAAGATTTCTTCTGAGTGAATATTATAAAATGTGACTAATTCATTAAGCTTAATCTTTAGTACCCACATCAATGCTTTTAGCTTTTAAAGTAAATTACATCAATTGGTTAAATTTAGCACTGATAAGAATATTTTGTTCCCTGCTCACATACTTATAATTCATGCATATGTAGTCAGCATAGATGTGGTGGTGTGCTGCGGTATTATATAAAAGTTCTTGGAATTAGATACAACATATGGACACATTAAAAAGTGATTTCTGTGGCATTGAAAATCTAAGATAGAAATAGAAATGCCTAAGTAAATAACCCAAGAACTATACTAAGTGTGAGTCCTTTACCTGTAGTATGAAGAAAACACGGGTGATCCTTTGGGTGTTTGTTCCTAAGATGATGGGATGGGTTATTAATAAACCTTATTACTACATCAGTATTGCAAATATTTATGTCACTTGCAACCTCTTTAAAATAAAGGCTAGACAAGGAGTGATAATTAGGTGGTGAATTTCCTCTTACCAATATTACAGACTGTTAAGTGTTTTGTAACTCAAAACAATATTACTTTGTAATCTTACTTTTATGTAAGCTAAGACAGCTATTGTTTATTTTCTCATGGCTTAATTCAAGGTCCAAATGGTCAAGCTCTTATCTGGAGGTTCTATTACAGCACGTGTTGTTTTTCTTTTGTTTGCTGTTTTACTTGTATCCTTTTGATTGTAAGACATAATTATCTGCTTTTGTGGCAATTTCAGACTTAAGGCCGTTCTTCACTTTAAGAGGCTGCCACATTGCTTGCTTTATATTTTTATAACTTAAAAATTAATTGATTTTCACAGCACTATGCATCATTATCACATTTTAAGATAATGTTTGATTTTGTTGATGACCACCTCCTCTCTTACCCATCTTTCTGAGTCCTTTGTATCCTTCTACTCATCCTTCACAGCCTTCTTTTTTCTTTTATATCACCTGTTACTGTCCTTGCCATCCTTTCTTACCCCTTTTCCCCCTCTTGTGTGTCCTTTCTAGTGAGATAACCTCTACCTGAATTTTCCCCCTACTACCAGAACCAGGCTTGATGCGCATCAGTGAATGAGTTCATAATGGCACTGTCATTGTGTATACTCCTCAAAATTTTATGCAGATCTAACAAATAATGAAATCATTATGCTTGCAATAAAATGTATAGATTAAGAAGGTGTTATGTTAAGCAATGTAATTCATATTCAGATAAAAGTCACTGTTCCCTCTGTTTTCTTGTCCCTTTATCTTGTCCTCCATCACCAGAGACAAAATTCATTGTACTCCACAGGGAGAATCCAGGATCCTTTCTCTGTCTAGAGTCCATACCCATAATCACATCTATAAAATTCCTTCTAATGTGACAGACTGTACTTACATGTTCCAAGATAGAACAAAGACATCTTCTGTAGACACTAATTCTTCTCTTTACACAAATCTCAATCAATTTTATATAAAAAGTATTTAAATAAATAATAACAGCCATAAAATAAAGACTACATGGTGTCTCCAGAAAGAACAATTTAATGTTGAATGTTTAATTAAAAGAATGATATACCTCCCCTTTCTAATGAATAAAGCACAAGCGTTCACTAAAGAAATTCTCTTCCTCATGCTTAGGAGCTGATTTATTCAACCTATTGCCCTTTACCTGCTCTGTTTGCTCTTACAGTGAAGCCGTAGATGAAATGGGAATGTCATGGAGCAAACTCTCCCCAAAACTCAAGAAAAACAGCTCCCATTGTGATAGACTCGAGTCAGACACTGATGATAAATTTTATTCTTTAAAAAATAATGTAATTTTATTCAAAAATCTTTATTCAGAAATTGTTTCTGTATTACTCTTAGAAGATTATGATCAGAGGTTATTTATACGGCCTTGGCTTTCTGTCTGAGATAGAATTCTTTATGAAACTGCCAATATTAGCTGATCTCTACTCTCCTGTTTATTTTTTCTTTTCTTGTCTCTATCACTATTCTGCCTACCCTTCACCACAGCCTAATTTTAGTCTTCCATTCTGTCATTTCAGAATTATAAGCTCCTTTCTATTTTTTTTAACTCTTGGCCTTTAGCTGTAGAAAACATTCTTTAATTACAAAAATAAATCCTTCTACTCCCTGAGTGTTTATTTTCTAGGTTGCCCAGAGTAAACTATGCTTTTATTTCCACCTCTTCTTTTCTGAAAGGATATATATATATATATATGATTTTATACGCATAAAACAATTTTAAAATCTGGTGAAGTGCTAACTTTAAGAAGTACTTCCTTTAGCATAGCATTAGGTAGCCCTAACATTTCCAAAGGAAAAGCCAAACAATGTTGAAAAACAGAGCACAGTTAATAGGAATAAAAAGACAAAAATCAAACAAGCGAAAGAAATAAAGAACAGCTTTCTTAAAAGCATGAGTTTAATCAGGTAAACAGGTTGGGTTACTTGCTGCTTCATCGTAGAGGAAAACTTGAGTACAACCTTCATTGGAAGAACAGTTATAGCATCCATCTCAGATAGTAGTTATGGAGATACAAAGTACATATAACATTTGACATGGACTAGCAATGCAAGATATGAGAATTCAGTATTTGTTCAGACGTGCCTTTGGCATGATTAGATATAAGTCTGAATTAACTGAAAAATAAAAAGAGGTCAAATATTCAATCTTTTTGGCAGTGAAGACACAAGGTTCAAGGTGTGGGCTACTTTTTCATATGCTATGGTGTTAGCTGTCTTAAAATTGGACAAGACACTACAAACATTACTTGCTAATTCACAAGCATATTGAAGATAGAAACAAAGTCACATGTTTGACAATGAAAGGGCATTGTTCTATGCCTATGTTCTATGAACAGAAATAACTTATGACAGATTGACACTGGATAAACAACCCTGAACTATGAACCTAGTTTTCTACCCCTTGAGACTGTTAAGTTAAAGGAGTCTCATTATTGGGAAGCAGCCTCTTTTGATGTCTGCTCCATCCAGGAAAGTTGTGATGACTTTCTTTTAAAACATGCAAGTGTCATAGATGCTATCACAGTAAGAGTGCATGCTGTTTTCTTTATCAGGAGTCATATAACTGAGAAGCAAGGGTATCAATAGCTGCTTCCCTAGACTCTGCTCCTTTAATGCTCCTCTGCTGCTTCCTATGAAGGTCTTCACAGAATGAGTTCCAGGCAAGAGGCTGTTGCTGCTGTGGTTCCGTGACCCACTCTTCATTCTTTCCAGTATTTCCTCCTTCCCTCTCTAAAACTACTACTTTTTGTAGTAGGAGAGCCGCTTGTTTGTTCCTGGCTGCTTAGCACAGAAATAATCACACAGAAACCATATTATTTGCAATACTGTTTGGCCAATATCTTAAGCGTATTTCTGGCTAACTCATGTCTTAAGTTAACCCATCTCCATTAATCTATGTACTGCCACAAGGCTGTGGCTTACCAGGTAAAGTTCCACTGTCTTGTCTTCAGTGGGCTACATGGCTTCTCACTGACTCTGCCTTCTTTTTTCCAGCATTCAAAATAGTTTTTCTGCCTAGCTCTACTCTGCCCTATCAGGCCAAGCCAGTTTCTTTATTCATTAACCAATAAATGCAACACATAGACAGAAAGACCCTACACATCAAACTTTCCCTTCTCCATCTTTTTCCCTCTATACTTTCCCTCTTTCTTCTGTTCTTCCTTGGCTTCTTCCTGAATAGACTTGAGGGTCATATATATATATATATATACATACATTTTTTATATTATTTTCCTCCATATTTACTCCTTCTCACTGACCTTAACCCCCACCCAACATATTCCCCTCTCAATTTTCATGTTCTTTCTTTTCTTTAAATAACCCACTGACTCTAATTCATGATGTCTGCATGTACTACTGTATAGTAACATCCACTGATCATAAGCAGCACTATGAACTCATTTGTGCAATTGTAATGCATATTTGTAAACTTGCGTCCAGTAAACAATGTTTCACAGCTTGCATCCCATCCTCTGGCTTTACATTTTGTTTAAAATGCCTTTTTTTGGATCTTCCAAGAGAATTAAAAGTGTTGATAAATGCTTCCTTCGGAGATGAGTACCCAATCACTTATTCTCAGCACTTTGATCATTTTTTAGTTTCTACATTAACTGCTACTCACTACAGATATAATCTTCTCTAACCAAGTAGAGGACAGTTTAGATCTATGGGTAGAAACTCAGTATTTAGAAGACAACTTGACATCATGACCATTCAGCAAGACAATTCAAGCCTCTATGGCCTGTGATCTCCCAAGCATTAGGGTTTTGGATCAGGTTTACTAAACTTGACATGAGTTTCTTCCTGCATAACAGGCCTCAAATCTAATCAGGAATCAGCTGATTGGGCCCATAAGTGTTATGTTGCTTAATATTGTAGTGTTCAGAGACTTGTGCACGGAAGATCATTGATGTCTTCTCCCTCAACATCCTGAGAAGTACCTTGCTCTGAAAGCTAGCTATCAGGGAGGAAAATTTCCTCACAGTCCAATTCATTTCTTAATGTTCTATAACCCTATGTGGTGTCTTGAGCAACAAGCCTTATTACATTGTTATGGTGGACAACCAAAAACAATGGTAAGAGCCTAAGTTATAGGGGGAGTTCTGGGGTCTCACTGAGAAATGACTCATAAGGACATACTCCATATTTAATAATATATCTTTTGGGTCCAACATTATCTACCTATTCAGGTACCTATATTTCAATTTCTTATTTTTAAATTATATTTTTAAGTCCCTCACAAGCTAGTTTCTACAAAGTTTCTTCATATATCTCTAGTATTTATTAACTCAAATACACTTTTCCTTCGGTCTCTCATCCCTCCCCTCCTTAAACCTTTGATCATCAATGTTCTTTCCATCTTCTGTCATATCACATCTCTTTTTCTATCAATTTACCTTAATTGGGTTATGAGAAAGGAAGCTTTCATATACACTAAGTTTTGGTTAACTCTACCTGCCCCCACCCATGGTTTCCCCTATGTCACCCCCTTCCTAATTAAACTTTTCAGTACCTGGTATTTTAATTCCTAACTTTTCTTCTCCATGTCTTCTGCTGCCTCCTCTGTCTTAAGGTTTTCACTCCAATAGCCAGTCTGTAGTTTTTAGCTTTCAAGTGCATTCTAAATTAAACATAGGAAACAAAATAAAGTAAACTAAGATCCTCTTATGGAAATGAGCATGCAATACTTGTTTTCTGGGTCTAGGATGCCTCACTCAGTGTAACTTTGCCCAGTTTTATCCATTTGTCTGTGAATTCTATGATTCAATCTATTTTAACAGCTGAATAAAATTCCATTGTGCTTAGGTACTCTTTTCTATCTATTGATCTTTTGATGGCTGTCTAAGCTGAAGCCATTTCCTACCAATTTGAAATAAAGCAGTAATGAGTACATTTGTCCAAATATCTCTGGAGTAGGATATCAAGTCGTCTGTTAGTAGATGCCAGGGAATGGCACATTCTAGATCATTTGTTAGCTCTATTGCTAGTTTTTTGAGATGCCGCCAAACAGCTTTCCAACATGGTTTTACTAGATTGTCCTCTACCTCAAACTGGATAAAGGTTGCACTTATCCCATATCCGCATAAGCATGTGTTGCCATTTGTATTCTTGATGATGACTATTCTGATTTGGCTGATATAGAATCGTAAAGTAGTTTCAATCTGTGCTTTTCTGATGGCTAAGAACGTGGCACATTTTAAAAAGAGTGTTTACTAGCTATTTTTAGTTCTTATTTTAAAAATTGTTTAGTTCCATAATGTGTTTTATATTTAATTGGGTTATTTGATTTGCTGATAATTAGTACTTTTAAGTTATTTATTCTAAATTCTTATCCTCTGTTAGATGTATAGCTGCCAAAAATTTGTTCCCATTCTGTGAGTAGCCTGTCCATTCAATTGATGTTTCCTTTGCTGCACATACATTTTTTTAGATGCATGGGATCCTATTTGTCAACTGCTGACCTTATGTACTGGACAACTAGAGTTCTTGTATTAGATATTAATTACTTTTTTGTTTTTGTGATAAAGTTCCATGTCCAAAAGCAACTTATGGAATAAGGAGTTTATTTTCTCTCACTGTTTCAATGGGAGAGCCCAAATGTTGGGGGAAGGAGGCCAGCAGGTAGGCACAGTGGTCAAGGCATGTGGCAGAAGTGGGTGCTGAGTGATTACTTCTTCCACCACAAACATGAGAGGAACAGAGAAGAGTGGAAAAGGTGTGAAGCTATAAATGCTCAAAGACCCTGCCAAGTAATGTACTTTCTCCTGCAAGGCTCCACCTCTAAAACTCCAATAACCTTCTCAAACAGCACCACCAACGAAGGGATAAGTCCAAATATAAGAGCCTATGGGGAGCATTTCTCATTCAAACCAACACAGTCCTATTTAGAAAGGTCTCATGTAATCCTATATCTAATAAAATAATGCCTAATGTTCTTTTTTTGGTAGTTTTAAGGTCTCAAAACTTATCTTGAGATCTTTAATCTGTTTGGATTTCTTTAAACATTGTCTTTAACTGAAATACAATTGCATCACTTTCCATGCTTCCTTTCCTACAATCCCAGACACCCTCCCTCAAACCCCAGCCATGTCTGCTTACTCTCAAGTTGAGAGCAACCTTTTATTTATTATTGCTCTTGTTAGGACATACATTTTACAATTTTCTTATCCAATTATGAACATTAGAGATATTTCTATATTCTACTGATTCCTCAATTTCTTTTTCAATATTTTAAAGCATTAATTGTAGATTTCTTTTTTACTAGGTTTCTCTTAAATAGTGTGTGTGTGTGTGTGTGTGTGTGTGTGTGTGTGTGTGTTTAGCTGTTATGCATGATGTTGTTTGCCTGATTGCTTTTTCAATGTGTTCATCTTTGGTATGTAAGATACTTACTGATTTTTAATTTTGTATTCTTTCAACTTGCTGAAATTATCTCTTAGTTCTAGTTTTTTGATGGAGTCAGTTATTTCTCATATATAGAATCACATCAATCTATATATACCAATACTTTGGTTCATTTCCCTTTGGTATTCTTTTATTTCTTTCTTGTTGTAATAACTCTAAGATTTCAAGCACTACATTGAGCAGAAATTGAAAGAATGGACACCCTTGTCGTGTATCTGACCTCAGTGTGCACAGTTGTAGCTTTTCTTCATTTGGTTTGATGTTTACTGTAGGCCCTTTAATATGCTGAAGTATAATTCCTTGGTTCTTAGATTCTCCATCAATTTTCTAGTGAGGAGATGTTCGATATTGTCAAAGATCTTTTCTGCCTCTGAGAAGATAAAATTATTTCTGCTTTTGAGTTCCTTATGTGAGGAATGACATTATTTATATACATATGTTGAGCCATATGCATCATTGGAATGAAAACAACTTAGTCATGATGAACAATTCTCTTAACATGGTCTTAAATTCTCTTTGAAAAACGTTATATTGAGAATTTTTTATCTTTGTTCAACTCTGTGATGGGTCTATAAATTTCTTTTCTGTTATGTTTTTATCTGGTTTTGATATTTATATATGACTACTTTTTTCAAACTTCTTTTGTTATGTTCCTTCCCTTTATGTCACAGGGAATACTTTGAGTAATATTGGTGGTCATACTTGTTTTAAGTGTCAGTAGAATTTTGCAGTGAAGTCATCTGATTCTGGGCTATGCTAAACTGAAAGAGTGCCTTTACCTATTTGGAATACATCTTTTCTATCTTTCTACCTAATGTGGTGTATGTCTTTGATGGTGAGATATGTTGCTTAGAGACAGCAGAAACACAGATCCTGTTTTCTAATCCAGTTTTAATTGAATGATGTGTGTTGGTTCCTGTCATTTTGTTGATTTTGTGGTGTTTTCTTGAGCTTATTCTGATTAATGATCTGGGTAGTTTGTATTCCCTGTCATCTCCTAGATGTGCTTATCCGTTTCTTCATTCTGAATTTTTCTTACAATATAACTCTGTGGACCAGTTTAAGTGGTCATTGACTCCTTTATTCTATTTTTATCATAAAATGTTTTTATTTCTTTTTCAATTATAATTGATAATTTGGCTTGACATAATACTTTGAGTTGACAATTGTGGTGTTTGTAGCTCTCTGTACTGAATGGCATGCCCTGGATAATATCTCCTTTGATCTCTATTTCTGCACCTTCCAGTGAGTATCTGAGGACATTGGTATGGGTATTGACATAATATTTTACAGCAGTTTCACTTTCCATAAGGAAAGCATAATTTATACATTTCATATCTATTGTCACCTACTAATAACTTTATAGATTAGTTTATAAATTATTATTATAATTATTAGTTTATAAATTATTTATAAATTATTTTTATACAGTTTTTAAATAGTTTGTAGTAATCTTGAAAGTTTAGAAAAGTGTCTGGAAAGGACCACAATTACCTTATTTAATTTTACAAATGCAGTGTTAAAATCCTTATGATATAATGACAACAAAAGGACATGCCTGTATTAAATTCAAATTCTTACTTCAGGTAGCAGTGCAAAAGTTATTACTGCCAAAGAGTGTCACCTCCTAATTTACATATATGTATTTCACACGTAGCTAAAATTCTTTAATATGCCCTGTAATATATGCAGTGATACTTTCTCTGTCAAGTATAACATTTGTGCATATTTAAAATAAGATTCATATATTCTATAACAAATTTTACCATAGAATCAGGAACTTTGGCTATCTTTGGAGTCTAAGCTGTCTTTGGACTCATAAATCGACGCTCTGATACTTTCACAGTACAGCCAAAGTTTTCTCCTCTGCAGACACTAGATTTATTTTTAAAGGATGTGAATTAAATCCACGCTGAGAGACCAACTTTGAAATATAAAAGAAAAATTGGAAATGGAAGGATTTTACTGGTTTGGCTGAAGTGAAATGTTCTGTAGCATTCATTCATGGACTCATCCTCCCGTGAACAGTTTCCCCATTGTAATTCTCTTTGGCTTGCCAGGAGGGGATTATGAACTCATCTTAACATTGCAGGAAATGTTACCTGTCCTTTGAAAGAAATATAATAAATCAAAATGGCTTCCTTTATTATGTTTAAAGGAAAGAAAGTAAAAACGGAACCTGCTGATCAACACTGGTTGTCTCTCATTCCTTGACAAAACTGGTAAAGAGATAAATAAATATAGCAATTTTTTCTTGTAATTTTCATTTTAGGTTTTGCTTATCTCTTGGGGGAAAGAGAAATTTTTTCTCTGTAAATATGCATAAAACAAAAAGAAAGAAAAAGAAATGAGAATTATATTAGGATCCTATAAGTAGAATTCTTTACTTGAGACATTAATTAATGGTATTTATATTACATTTTTATTTTTCTCCTTTCCACAGATATCAAAGTTCAAGAATGTAATAAATATAGAATCAAAATCTTGACAATGATTCCTCAGATTTCTAAGTGTATATAGATTATGCTTTAAGCAAAATGAAGGCATACTTGAGCCAAACACAGCAGGTCTTGAAATTATCTGTATTCTTTGAAGTTGGCTAAATTTTCAAAGATTTCAACAATAAGCTTTCTCTATGATGAGCCCTTTGTACCTCAAAGGAAGAAAACAATGTAATGGTTTTTATTGTGTAAGCATCAGGTCTATGCTGACACCATTATTGCAAAAGAGAAACATAGTAATGCTACTTAGCCTGCATCTATCTTAAGGATATAGATCATTTTAGCTGTTAATACTATCAGCATCAATTCCATATGCTATTGTTTTAATCATTTTCTAAAGATAATAGTTGGATGGGACTATGAAGGCAAACTTAGAAGTAGCTACATAGAAGATCATGCATGTTACCTCTGCTTTGTAACACTGCAGTGCTGTGGTTTAAAGAAACCAAATGTACCAATGAGTCAAAAAAAAAAAAGATGGTGCGTTCTTTACAAAGATACATAGAGTCCTGATACAACATTATGCTATTTCCTGTTCATGTCTGGTAGGTCTCGATAATGTACACACAAATTGAGTTTTATTGCAGTTTAGATTTTATTCATTGATTTAAAATGTCTAGAATCACATAAGTAGAGCTATAACTACAGGAAATCTATATTGAGTAATATGTCAAAGAACAAAAATATTTTGTTTTTAATCATGCAATGTTGAACATGATGACTCTCCAACAAATACCCACTGTTGGTATAGATACTAAGTGTATATAGTACTATGGCATAACCTTACAGTATTTCTCTGTCCTTATTACTGAAGACTAGAATGTCTGTATTTGTTGGGGAGGGGGACAAAGTTGTTTATATTTGGGTGGACATCTCTATGGATGCTTAAAATCGATGTCTCATGTCTTCATTGATCACGTGCCACTTTGCTTATTGAGATAGTCTCCTACTGAACCAGGAAAGCACTAATTTTTTCCAGTATAGTTAATATACTTATCCTAGGTATCCCATGTGTCTGTCCTAGAGTTGGGGTCATATGTGAATTACCAACCATGTGTTCTGATTATCCAAACTCCAGTCTTTATGATGTGCAGCAATCATTTTATCCACTGAGACTTCTCCCCACTCCTAGAACATATTCGCAGAATATTATAGCTTATCATATTGAGACAGTTCTCCTAAGTTATAAGGCTTGAAAAAAATAACACTCTATTTAAATTCTGTGTATATGTAGATATAACCCTTCCCCAATCATATATGATTTTTCTCATAACCGATTTCTCTCATTTCCGCATGTGACTTAGACTTCTAGATGTAGAGAAGAAAGTTTATGTTTTAGCTTTGCTTTTTACTAATCAACACCATGATAATTAAGCTAGGTAGAATCTGTTTGCACTTTTGCATTAGCTATGGATATTGTGTAAATTTTTCACCCCTCATCTTGTCTGAGCTTTCACTGACATCTAAAGGACTCTGCCCTTTGTGAAAGAATCAGTAACCCAGCTATTCTAGGCTGCTAATATGTCCCAGGGTTTTTCAACACTTTCCCATATAATCTATCCCAACACCCTAAAAGCTCAATAAATGTTGTTGATTGAGAATTTCCTTCCAACTCAAGTGGGAAAGCTTGAACATGCTTTCAGTATATTTCTAAGCGTGGATATTTTAATTTCTCGAAGGGGCTAAACGTAGGGAAAAACAGTGTAAGACATTTCAATATGTTGCCAGGATATTCTAAGATCATAGAAGTACTTAGATATATTGAAAAATGCAAGGGAGCCTGTTTTTTCTTAAATTATCTGACGCTTCTCTCCTTACATCGTGTTCCACATTTAAAACTTTAAAAAACTTTTCAAAATTTCAAGCTTTCAAAATCTGTTTACAAACAAAAAATTGCCAGGGTAGCCATTCCTGATAAAAGTAAGGTTAGGCAGAAGACACATCAAATTTTGCTCAAAAGAAGAAAATTAGCCTGAAAATACACATGAATAAAATAAATAAAATACAGAAGCTTTGAAATAGAACATTTTGAAGTCAATATGTCTTGAAATTAGAATGTTTCTTTTAAAATGCAATCATTTCAAATTCTTAGAACCTTATTTAGCTAATAAAAATGCTTGCTCAGCAGCTGTGAAATGCCAGGCCTTAATGCATATTTAGAAATGGCATAAAGGATATATTTAGTCATAGCTTTAGCAGAACACATGATAAAATATGAAGGAATTGTAGTTCTATATGATATATGCCATATGCTTGTTTGAAACAAACTAGACCTAAAAACCTTCAAAACTGAATGATCATATTAAATAATTAACATGACATCACATTTAGAAATAAATATATGAATTATATTTAATTTCCCCCAAACTTGCTCATGCAAATGTATCAGATGTCTATTTGTTAATAAGTTACTCATCTCTTCACTATGAGTTACTTACTATATATCAGTTATGATTAAAACACTGTGCTTTGATTTCCTTCTAGTCTCTTCTGTCACCTGCTTCCTCCCTCTTACTACTCTTTTCACCCACACTTAGGAGACTTATATATTACAACCCTAGGCCCAAAAAGTATTCTGAAAAAGGGATACCCATTCATGCTTGATTTTCTTGCAAAAATTTTCCCAAATATGTATTCTTCAGCATCTGACACTAATTTCCCAAGAGTAATAGTTATTGCTGTTTTGTTATTCTAAAACTTATTTTGTAGTCTTCATGCTCATTGTGACTTGACAGTCTCTATCATGAATGCTATCCATATCTACAGCTGAACTCCTGTGTATGCACTTTCTTGCTACTAAGCATGTAGCAGCATCAGAAGTTAGAAATGCAGAGCTCTTCATTGGAATCTGCATTTCAAAAATAACCAAAACTGAACCATAGATAAATTAAAAAGTTAAGAGGCAGTGATCAAGAACTACCCACTATCAAACATAAAGAAAAGCTATTATTAACTTTCCGTTTTATTTCTAAGCATGTGTAGGTCATGTCTGGCTGTTTCTGAATGACCTCTTTCACACTTTCTCAATTATTTTTCTTAGTTCTTAATTCACCTATATCAGGGCAAGGTGAAGAAACCAGTTAGATACTCCATAACCACAAAGATATACTCAATTCAGTTCCATGTGCCCACTCAAAGAAATAATATTTTTCCTAATAATCACTTTAAGATCTGTAAAGTGAGGGAAGCAGGTACCCTCAGTGCAGATCCTGCCTCCACAGTGACACATTAGTTCCAATAAGACCACACCTACTCCAATAGGACCACACCTCCTAATGGTGCCACTTCCTTTGTGCGGGGGGGGGCATTTTCTTTCAAACTACCACACACTTTTATCGTTGGAGACTTCACTACCTAACTCTGACCAATAGATTGATCATCATCCAGGCAAAATCTAAACAGAGAAATGCAAGAGCTAAATAAAGTTATAAACCAAATGGACCTAACAAGATATTTACAAAAATTTTATCCAAACACACACAAACAATCCAACAAATAATTTCTTCTCAGCATTTGGAACATCCTCCAAAACTGATCAAAGACAAGGACACAAAACAAGTTTCCACTGATACTGAAATGACACCCTTCATTCTATCTGAAATGAAAGCTGGATATCAGTGAGTTCAGACAAATTACAAACTCATGGAAATTGTACAACTTACTGTTGAATAAAATTCAGTAGTGTGCCAAAAAGGTATTAAAAAAGAAATTGATGACATTCTAGAATTGAATGAAAATGAATGCACAAATATATAGGACATAATGAAAACTGTTCTAAGAAGCAAGTTCACAGCAATAAGTAGATGCATAAAAAAATTGGAGTGATCTCATAATAGTTACTTAAAAGTATACTTAAAATCTCTAGAACAAAATAAGAAATCATACACAAAAGGAATATAAAGCAACATATAATTAAACTCTTGTCTGAAATCCAAAATCCATAAAATAGAAATTTTAAAAAATGTGATACAAAGAACCAATATAACAAATAGTTATGACAAAATAAGTAATTTAAACAGACCCATTACCCCCCCCCCCAGGTGAAATAGAAGCAGTCATTAAAGTCTCCAGGCCAAGAAAAAAAGAAGCCCAGCACTGGACAGTTTTAGCACAGAATTCTACCATACTTTCAAAGAAGAGTTAACACCAATACTCCTTGGGGTTATTTCACAAAATAGATAGAGAAATAATATTTCTCAATTCATTCTATGAGGGTACACTTACCATATCAAGACCCAACAAAGAAAGAATTATAAGTCCATTTCCTTTATGAACATAGATGTAAAGACACTCAATTTGCAAACCAAATCTAAGAACATTAAAAAAAACCCATGATCAAGTACGCTTTGTTTCTGAAATGCAGGGATGGTTAAATATACAAAAATCAATAAATTTAACCCACTGTAGAAACAAAGTGAAAAACAAAAGCCACATGATCTCCTCATTAGATGTAGAAAATGTTTTTGAAAAAACCCAATACCCCTTCATGATCAAAGTTCTACGGATATTAGGGATAAAAGTAGCATACCTAAACACCAGGGAGATTACAGCAATCCCATAGCTAAAACCTACTTAAAAAGATAGAAACAAAGTAATTTTTGCTAAAATTTGGAACAAGATAATGTTGTCCACTCTCTCCATGCCTACTCAATATGGTGCTTAAGGTGTTATCTAGAGCAATAAGAAAACTGAAGGAGACAAGGGTGATACAAATCAGAAAGGAACAAAGTATATTTATTTGCATTATATGATAGTATAAATAAGCAACCCTAAAAATTCCACTGGTAATGCCTCTAGCTAAATAAATATTTTTAGTAAAGTAGCTGGATGCAAAATTAACTCAGAAAAATCAGAAGCCCTCGTAGGTACAAATGACAAACAGACAGAGAAAGAAATTAAGAAACAACACCTTTCACAAAAGCCTTAAATAATATAAAAATATCTTGGGGTAACTTTAACTAAGCAAGTGAAAGACTTGTGTGATAAAATCTTTAAGGCATAAAAGAAAGAAACTGAAGGTATTGGAAGATAGAAAAAGCACTCATTCTTTTGGACTGGTAGGAATAATATAGTAAAAATGGCTATCTTATCAAAAAGCAATCTACAGATTTAACGCAAACCCCATAGAAATTTCAAAACAATTCTTTACATAGCTTAAACAGACAACTTTAAGCTTTATATGGATATATACAAAAAAATACCAGGATAGGTACATTATCTGAATAATTAAAGAACTGCTAGAGGTGTCATCATACCATTCCTCAAATATAACAACACAGCCACATTAATAAATAGAGTATGGGATTGACACAAAGACAGATACATCCATCAATGGAATTAAATTGAAAGCCCAGTCCTAATTTGCACAGACCTAGGATACATGATGTTTTTTTAAATAAAGAAGTCAGAAACACACATTATAAAAAAAAAAGCATCTTCAAAAATGATGCTGGTCAAGCTGGTTAGTTACATGTAGAAGAATCCAAAGAGATCCACACTTATCACCCACACAAAATTCAACTCCACATAGTCATATACCTCAATATAAAACCAGATATACTGAACCTGATAGAAAATATCCATGAATTTAATGGCACAGAAAAGGACTTTCCAGATAAAACCCTGTTAGCACAGGCAGTAGTGTTAATATTTAAAAATGGGACCTCATGAAAATGAGAAGATTCTACATGGCAAAGGACAACATTTGGAGAAATTTTTAGCTCACAAAACTGAAAAATACCAACTATACATCTAGTAGAGGGAGAGTAAAAAAATTATATAGAACTAAAAGAAAACTAGTAGATATCAAAAACTCAAATAACCCAAATTAATAATTCTATAAGAGATCTAAACAGAGGATTCTCAAAAGAGGAAACTCAAATGGCTGAGAAACACTTTTAAAATGTTCAATATTCTTAGCTAACAGGAAAGTGCAAATCAAAACTACTTTGAGTCTTCATCTTATACCTGTCAGAATGGCCAAGATCAATAAAGCAAATGACACTTTGTGATGGCGAGGATGTCTTTAAAGGAAACCCTCATCATTTGCTGGTGGAAATGCAAACTTGTACAGCCACTATGGAAAATAATATGGTGGTTCATCAGGAAGCTAGAAATAGAACTACCTCAAGGTACAATTATACTACTCTTGTACACATACAAAAAGGGCGCTTCATCCCAAAATCTGCCCAGACTTGTTCATTGCTGTTCTATTCATAATAGCTAGAAATTAGAAATAGCCCTGATGCTCCTCTCAGAAGAATGTGTCACTCTACAGGAAACGTGACAGATTTACACCAAGGAATATTGTTCACCCATTTAAAAAACGAAATCATGAAATTTGCAGGTAAATGGATGAAAATAGAAAAAAATCATCCTGTGTGAGGTAAACCAGACCCATAAAGACAAATATAACATAGATTCAATTATATATGGATATGAGCTGTTGACTATAATCATAATCCATAACCTATAATCCATAGATCCACAGAGGTTAAGAATTGAGTGAGGAACTAGGTGGGAGCAGCTAGAACTCACTAGGAAATGAAAATAGGTAGTTAAGGATGGATGCATGAACAGGTGGAATTTGAATTGGAGGATGAAGTGGGAATAGGAAGGATGATGGGGATGAAGGAGGGAATATAGAAAAACATGACTAAAATTAAGGGCCATTTGAGGGGTTGTATAAAAACAGAATATAGTAGAACCATCATAAAATTTATACATATCTTAAAGGGATCTAAATGAAATCAACAAATAATGGGAGGGCAGAGTCTGAATTGAACATCTCTTATAATCAAATTAAGCTTCCATAACCAGGAATGAGTTATATCTAATTGAGTTTGGGCCATAGAGGTCCCCTGGAAATCCCCAAACAACCTAGACTGCTGCCAAGGCTGTTAAATGTCGCTCTCCACAAACTGACAGCGAGGACACTTTGCTGAAGACAGCATCTACACAACTTAGTGAACACGGAGAAGTTTGCCAGTGCCTACCTAGAGCCTTCATCCCTAAGTCCTAGAATCTTTAGTACAGCAAGATATGCTGCAAGTCTCCAAAGGAGAAATGTAAATACCAGACCAGCCACGAACCCTTTGATCGATCTACAGAGGTGTCCTACTTGCAAAATATGCAAGCACAATGGTGGAACACAGATTAAGGGGAAACTCAACCTGATTTGCCTTTGTACCCTCTTTCTGTGATGGAACTCATAACCAACACTGTTTGGGTGACCAAGAACTTGTGACAAAATATGGCAGGAAACTAGGGTAAGACTAAATACTATTGTTCTAAAACAAGTAAGCAAACAAACACTGTCCCAATAAAATGATTCCTAATCTCATTCTGCTATACTTCTAAACCAGTGCCTTTCTCTACTATCATCAGAGAAAATTCTTAATGCAGTACATGGGGAGACACACATACACTCATACCTGAGAGCCAGACATCACATGGAGAGTGAGAGACCTTGGGATGCTCAGCCCTAAACAGGATGTCTCCAATAAAATACTTCCTTCGATGCTCAGAGAGTACTGAAAAAGAGGAGAAAGAAAGAGTGTTATTTGCATGTATATTATGGCTTCAGGGATTGGGATACCTGAGAGCATGGACAGGTCTATATCTGCCTCTATATCTGTATATTTGCCTTTTCTTAGACTCTTCTGTTTGGTTTGTCTTATTCCAATGTATTAGTTTTTGCTTTATTTATTATATATTGTTTTTAAATTTGATTTTTATTCCTTAGAAGCCTATTTGTTTTTTAGTGAGAGACAGAAATTGGAGGAGAGAATCTGGAAGGGAGTGAAGGTGGAAAGAAACTAGGAGAAAATTGCAGGAAAGGAAAACTAATAGGAATTATATTAAGTGAGAAAAGAAGCTATTTTAAATAAAAGGAAGAAAGTAAGACAATTTTTAAAAAGAACTGAAAAGTAAAACTGATTTTATCTTTTTTCCCATTTTACCTACATCATTTTGGACATAATCACATGGGTAAAATTTACTATGTTTTAGTCTATTTTTTTTCTCATTTAAGATGGTGTCTTACTGTGAAGCCTTGACCACTGTGAAACTCATTACATCAATCAGGCTGACCTATAAATTGCAGCATTATACTACCACTGACACTTGAATGCTGGGATTATAGGTATGCATTGTCGTGCCAATATGGAAATAGTATTAGGCTGTTTAAAATGAATGGTTTTAAAAAATACAACAATAATCTAAGCATTATCTACATACCATCCTCATGAAAAAGCTGTATCTTAAACTTGAGATTTGTGGTAATCTATAAATGGACCTGAAGGATTTCCCCAAGGGGATTTACTTTGTCTTTATATCAGCAGAAATTACAAGGCTTGTGGTGAAAAACAGTTCATAGTTTTGGAAGTTCTGATGAACAGTGAAGTAGAGAATAATCTACGACAGAACTCAATTTGAGGCAGACTCATTGCTGACTCATAAATAAACATTTTACTCAGACAAAGGTGCTGTTTCTAACCTTTGTATAATCTCTTTGCACTCACTTAAATCCAATTCCTCATAATATACAGAACAATGACTTGACTTACACAATCAGTATTGAGTGGATGTTTTAGTGTTTCCTGTGCCATTAGTAAAAAAACTCATTTATTGTAAGGGATTTCATATGCATGTTTCTGTACAGTGTGATTATGACTCTGATTGCATTCAGTATTTCAAATGTGGTTAAAATCATGTCTACTTAGTTCTTCTACTATATCTTCTAGCTATATGCTTTCCCTAAGAGATTTTGAATTGCTCTGAATCCATCACAAAGATAAATATTCAGGGAAATTGATTGCACCAACGCTTGAAATGACTTCAGTGCCTGTTAGGTAAGAAATTATTAATTAAAAATATAATCAAGTAATGGTATATTTTACAACTGGAAAAATGATCTATAATGTATTTATAGGTTTGTAAAGATGGCAAAATATATTGTTAACTTTTAAACAATAAAGGTAATTCTAGGTCTGAATGTACAATAATTTAATTAAAAAATTCTTATTATCCTAAAATAAATGGAATTGTGTCTTTAACCATAGTTAAAAGTTAGGTATTAGACAGATGAATAGATGGATTGATGCATGCATGAACACATATTATGGAAGCAGAGGAGGAGACTACCTTGGAAAAAAGTATTTCTTATGAAGAGAAAAACATTAATAGCTGATGTCATTTCTAGGGACTGCAGGTATGCTATAAGAAATTTAGCTTCTCTTCCTTTTATACAATGTTTGAATTTTTATTGATGTACATGATATTTAGATCTTTATAATTATTGACAGTGGCAGTGTATTTACTTTCCTTCACAAGTGTTCTCCCTGCCTCATCCCTGGCAGTAATTTTTACTGTTACTTACTCACTACTAATAACAAGCATCTGCTATTGTTCACTGTCCCCTGTCTGAAGCATCCTCCCACTTTTAAGTTCTGCCTGACTTTACTTTTTAAACTTTAACCTTTTTCTCTTCCAGAAGAAAAACAAACCACATGGCCGTCTATAACCATCTCCTGAGCACCATTTAAAGATTTTTTTTCCTATTAGGAAAGAGCCAAAAATTATTTTTTGAAATGAATATGCCTGTTTATGCTCACATAAAAATTACATTTTGGATAAATATTAGATCCTAGAGAATACAACATCTTCAAAGTTTTTCAAAGTTGATTGATATTTTGACTACATTTCACATAAAAAGTTTTAATATTCTTTCTTCATTCTGTATATTTTGCGTTTTGTTGATTATTATATGTTGAGGGGATGTTTTTTATGATCCAGCCTATTTGGTGTTCTATATGCTTCTTGAACCTTCATAGGAATATCCTTCTTTAGGCTGGGAAAGTTTTCTTCTATAATTTTGTTGAATATATTTTCTGTGCCTTTGAGCTTGAGTTCTCCTTCTTCTACCCCATTATTCTTAGTTTTGGTTTTTTCATGGTGTCCCAGATTTCCTGAATGTTTTGTGTTACAAATTTGT